>JANTQB010000009.1:87780-314776 GCA_032988175.1 Myotisia sp. PD_48
GGAGAAGAGTAAAACTAGGATATGTTGTTCGTAGTGACCTGATTCTCCTGCAGGGGGGGAGGGGGGGGGGGGGGGGGGGGGGGGGGGTGGGGGGGGGGGGGATGTTCTTGTGGGCAGGCCTATGCCAGTTTAGTATATCGTCTACGTTGTGGTGATTCAGTGAAGTAGTGTGGACTTTTAACATCTCCCCGGTAACGCGATTGAAACTTTGAAACTACACTCATAATCAGTTATGAATATCGCTATCGAACAACAAAATCTATAAACGGCTTTTAGCAGCAGAATACTATCACCCTCGTCCTATCAATTGTTACAGAATTTCTATAGCTAATGTAACTTGAAACCTTGCTTTAGCTGGTATAATATTTCTATTTACGAGGGAAAAAGTGGTTCCATCCATAGTCTGTGATTCACTTAATGTATTCAAAATTGAAAGTATGGTCTATGAAAATTGTTTGTGGAACGCTCTTCCAATCACCATCCTTCTAATTTCACTGGTACCAGCGCCAATTTCATATAACTTGGCATCTCGCAATAGCCTACCAGCTGGTATCTCATTAATATATCCGTTTCCGCCCAGAAGCTGAATAGCATCTAGGGAACATTCGGTCGCGCGCTCGGCTGCATATAGGATGGCACCAGCACAGTCTTGGGTCTTGACGATCGTTCCTTCTGGAGAAACAGCTGAATTGTCCACTTCGCGGGCAGTCGTATAGGTGAAGGCCCTGGAAGCAGCTAGTTTGGTGTACATATCTGCAAGCTTGCCTTGGATAAGCTGGTTATGGGCGATGGGCAAGCCGAATTGCTTGCGAGTGTGGGTATATGGGAGAACCAAGTCGAGGCACGCTTGCATTATCCTATCGGTATGAAATGAGGATTGATTAGCATATGGAACAAAAAAAAAGGAAGAGGGTTCTCTGATTACCCAAGGGGTCCAGCACTGAGAACCAGACGCTCCAGATCCAAACCCTCCATCAAAACTTTAACACCTCGGTTGATCTCACCAAGCACGTTCTTGTGAGGGACAAATACGTCCTCGAATATCAATTCACCGGTGTTTGAGCCCCTCATTCCAAGTTTATCAAGTTTTTTGGCACATGAGAATCCTTTAAATGATTTCTCGACCACAAAAGCTGTGATGCCCTTTGAACCTTTATCAGGCTCTGTCTTAGCGTAAACAACTAAAAAGTCTGCATCGGGGCCCTAGAGTAAATAATTGGAAATAAGTGTCACAAGCTTATGATATATAGTGAACGGATTGGCGGTGTTGGGCAAACATTTGTAATCCACATTTTCGTGCCATTAAGCACCCAGCCGCCGTCGACTGGCTTCGCATTCGTTTTCATGCTGACAACATCTGATCCAGCAGAATGTTCAGACATAGCAAGAGCGCCAACTTTCTCACCGGAGATCAACTCGGGTAGGAATCTAGCCTTTTGCTCGGCTGTCCCATTTAAACATAGCTGGTTGACGCAGAGCTGTGAATGGGCAGCATAAGAGAGTGCAATGCTTCCTGTTTAAGTGCATACAGAAAATCATTAGACCAGTGGGGGAAAAAAAACACAAGTAGGCTTGATGTAAGTTCAGAACCTGATGCCCGACTGAGCTCCTCCAACACTACACAATGGGCTTGGTAACCCATTGCTAAACCACCATACTGTTCCTCTGCAGTGATACCTAGGAAGCTATCGGGGTCGGAACCCGTTAGTTCAAAGATCCGATAAGTCCAGAGATCGATATTAACTTACCCGGCTTCACCAAACTTCTTCCACATCTCTGCTGGAAATTCATTCTGTCGGTCGGTTTGCGCTGCGACTTCTTCGGGTATTTCACGTTCTTGGAGAGGAACGGCAAGTCAACATGAGGGTAAGAGATAGAAAGAGGAAGAAAAAAAATTCATACTTGTAAATTCCTGAACTCTCTCCCGTAATTCGACAAGCTCTTCGTCTGTCGGGGGAGTAAAGCCACTGGGGTGCTTGGTTGAGGCAGCCCGCCATGACGACAACGGTGTGAGCTGTGTCCTGTGCTTGACAATGGTTCTGGAGACGGTACGGCCGAGCAATCGAGGAAGGTAGGGAGATGCCATTTTTGACAACACAGCAGCTAAGGGAATATCAGTGAACAACAAATTCTTAGCACCATGTATGTATGGCTACAGAAGAGAGCTAGTTGTGTTTTTCCCCAGACGCGGCTTCCTGCGGTTAGCGGCGCGGGGCGCCAGTGGTATTGTCACGGGCAAAACCTGAATAATACGCCGAGCCAAGTTGGGCCGGGAGAAAGCGAAGGTACTACGAAGACAGAGAAGAAGAATGAAGCAGATCCATGAAGACGAACGCTGAGCTGGACGACGCGGAGGAAAAGAAAAATTAAAAAATCAAGTCTCCAATCTCATCGAAATAAGAAGGGTCACTGTCCCTAGAATGGTCATTTAAGCTGTGTGATTTTTCTCTGCGCAGCTCCGCCCTCTGTTTACAAAATGGTCACACCACTCCGAGCTCCCTCAACAAAGCTCCTTCGCAGCCTACGATGTGTGCTCTCATCAACCTCGCAACTGACCAGACAGTCTGGATTCAGTGCATATCGATACCAGCAGCTTTCCAGGCCGATCACTAGCTACACACATGCTCACCAGGCATCCGCTATATCCATCATCCCCACCACGGTGGATGTATCGTCATCCGACTACAAAGAAAATGCTGCTCAGATGAACGAGCTCCTAGAAAGCATGTCGAATCTACACTCCAAGATTGCCCAGGGCGGGCCCCAGAAGGCAATTGACAAGCACATCGCACGGGGGAAAATGCTTCCCCGCGATCGGGTAACAGCTCTGATTGACCCAGGCACCTCATTCCTCGAGTTATCACCTTTAGCAGGCCATCAGGTCTACCCCGGCGACGAAGTCCCGTCGGGCGGTATTATCACCGGTATTGGAACAGTCGAGGGTGTCAATTGCATGATTGTTGCGAATGATAGCACTGTGAAGGGCGGGACTTACTACCCCATCACCGTGAAGAAACATCTTCGTGCACAAGCCATTGCACAAGAGAACAACCTTCCCTGCATATACCTCGTTGATTCTGGTGGTGCCAACTTACCGCACCAAGCAGACGTGTTCCCTGACCGAGACCACTTCGGCCGCATATTCTTCAACCAAGCGCGCATGAGCTCCCAGGGCATTCCTCAGATCTCTGTGGTGATGGGCCCATGTACCGCGGGCGGCGCATACGTTCCCGCCATGAGCGACGAATCCATCATCGTCGAGAATCAAGGAACTATCTTCCTCGCTGGCCCTCCGCTCGTTAAAGCAGCCACCGGAGAGGTGGTATCTGCTGAAGACCTTGGAGGCGGCAAACTGCACAGCTCCATATCGGGAGTGACGGACTACCTCGCTGTGGACGACGCACATGCGCTAATCCTTGCCCGCCGATCAATTTCGAACCTCAACTGGCCTAAGACGAAACTTCCGGCGTCGACAGCCTCCGACATTAAAGAACCGCTATACGACCCGGCAGAATTGGCCGGTATCGTAGGAACGAATCTCCGTCGCCAGATTTCTGCGTACGAAGTGATTGCCCGCATTGTCGATGGCAGCGAATTTGCTGAGTTCAAACGTGATTATGGAACGACCTTGGTGACTGGTTTTGCGCGCATCTATGGAACTCAGGTGGGCATTGTAGCGAACAACGGCATTTTGTTCTCTGAATCGTCGCTCAAGGGCGCTCATTTCATCGAACTATGCGCCCAGCGTAACATTCCTCTCCTATTTCTACAGAATATATCTGGGTTCATGGTCGGTGCCGATGCCGAGAAGGGCGGCATAGCGAAGAATGGAGCCAAACTTGTGACTGCTGTGGCGTGCGCAGATGTTCCTAAGTTTACCGTTGTTTACGGTGCCAGCGCGGGTGCTGGAAACTACGGAATGTGGTATGTTTTATCCTCTTTTCTTTAACTTTCTTTCAACTTTCTTTTTTGTTTTACTAGCAAAGTATAGAGGCTAACAATCATTCATTCTCTAAAGCGGACGTGCCTATTCCCCTAGGTTCATGTTCATGTGGCCCAACTCCAAGATTGGTGTCATGGGTTCCGAACAACTATCGGCTGTTATGGCGGCGGTGGGCAAAACAGCGGATCCTAACCTGCGTGCCCGCATCGATACCGAGTCTGAAGCGATTTTCTCCTCTGCTAGGCTTTGGGATGATGGAATTATACCTCCAGCACATACTCGGAAAGTTCTAGGCCTCTGTCTCGCTGCTTCTTTGGGTGGTCGTGTGGAGTCTGTCAAGACCAAATTTGGTGTGTTCAGGATGTAAAATGGGTTGTATTATTTGCTATAATAGCCTTTTCAATTTGGGCGAGCCTGCTTGTCTTTTATAGATATAACCCTTAAGATTTCTTATCATCCTTTGTCGTCTAACAGATCAAACAGGCTGTACTCCTTATGGGTAGAAAGTGATAGTTCATCACATCATCAGAGCAATGGAAAGTTTTTATAATTAAACATGTATCTGAATGTATTACATATGGAGATATATACAGGACAAAACATTCTCATACTCATGCGTTTCAAATCTTGTAATCATGATATCCGTTGTAAATTATACATACATATATATGTGTGTATAAATATTCAGTTTGGCCGTACTTTATATTGTATATCCTCTCTCATCTCTTTCCTCGCTATAGGGTAATGAAAAAAGTTCTTCCCAGGAACTATAGAAGCGGCAAAACTTTTGTGGTGGAATAAACTGAAGAGTTCAAAAGTAAGAAAGGTACATTGAAGGTGAGTAAGGAGTATATATGGAGAGAAAATGTAATAGTACACACCACAGAATATTCGAAAGTCAAGCTTAGCAAACAATACTCTTGAAACTAGGTTTCATAAAATTAAGCACTCCGGTCGCATTCTCCGCCGGTGGCGCCGTTTATCGGTTCGATTGGGAGCCTCTTTCTTTTTGCCTGTTCCATACTCCCGCTCCCGTCGAAGACTCGAGTGGATATCCTTTCGGATAATTTGCCGGCAGAGATCGACAAATGCTTCATCGACGTTGGCCCTCCTGCGAGCTGAGGTCTCATAGTAGGGAGCATTGCCCCATTGTTGGGAGAGTGCAAAAGCCCGGGCCCTAGAGACAGCCCGATCTTCTTCAAGATCGGATTTATTACCAACGATCACAATAGGCACGTTTTCATCATCTTTGATACGAATGATTTGCTCGCGCAGGTCCTGCAGCTCATTCAAAGATGACATGCTTGTTATGGAGAACACAAGAAGAAAGCCTTCTCCCTGTTTCATGTATAGTTCCCTATAGACCGAACAAGGAAGTTCATTAGCTAGCGATCCAGTTTTACGAATGATATGATGGGGTCTGATTGGTCGCGAGGGGGATAAAATTTCGTAGGCGCTTCGAAGGAGAGGGGGTATGGGGGAAAACGTAGGGGGCGAAGAATAAGTTCTGGAATATGTACCTCATCGCAGCTAGCCAGAGGTGTTAGAGTGGTCTATATGAGAAGCAATATTGAAGCGAGATTGGAACTGAGCTTACTGAATTGTTCTGTCCCAGCAGTATCCAATCTGGTCGCAAGTTAGTTAGCGATGATTTTCTCGAGATTCGTCATCCGATTACATTTGAGGTGTAATGTAGGTGCTTCCATAAAACATACATTTCAAGAACGCATTGCCGGCCCTGTATCCAGAATCCAATTAGCAAATGCTTGAAAGAAGGAATTGAAGAAATAATGGTTAAAACTCACGTCCACCTCGAGGAGCTTTCTATATGAGTCTTCAATGGTAGGGTCATAGCTTTCAATCCAAACATTTTGTACGAATTGGGCTATTGGACGTAAAATAATTAGAACAAGGCGAAATCGACACGACGGGTTATGCGTTAGATAGAGATAGATACCTGTCAAACAGCTCTTTCCAACACCACCTGAGCAATTTCTGGTGATTAGTAAACTCAATTGGCGAGGGGTTGAAAATCAATGGCATGAACGAGTGTCTACACACCAGCACCTAGCACAACAATGTGGTACTCCCGCCTGGGACGCCGAAAGAAGAAATTAGTCACAATGCTTGTTGAGGAATGAGGTGCAGAGGGTTTAGGTGGTGTCTCTGCGATATGGAAGGCTTCAGGCATGGCATCGGGATTCAAAAATAGCAAGAATTGACCTCTTGAGGTGAAGAGAGTTGGAAAAAAAATATATATTCATACCGTGGCTGGAGCTTGAGATGTGACGCCATCTAGATCGGGAGAGAGAAAAGAGCAGGAAAGATTAAAAAGAAAGCAATGAAATGCTAAAAAAAAGTTAGTCTTTGTCACAGACTGGAGGTGCTCGGCTATCTGTCAGGGAGATAGACAGGGCAGGGCAGCTTCCAATCGCAGGTATGTATGTATGGTTGGTATATTAACGGTGGAGTCAATGCGTGCGACAAGGTACTCCGATGTAAATATAGGAATATATTCTTCCTATAACGATCCGATTCCGCCCCAGCCTCCGTATTATTATCGATCACACCACACCGCCTTCAATTGTACTATTCTTTCAAGATATTTTTTTCTTCCAGGTCGGGTTGGGTAGCAATGTCCGCGAGAAGAGGGATGGAGGGTAGAAAAACAACCGATTTGTACTCCGTACCACGTAACGAGCACCAAGGACGAGCTGCGTGTTCACGGATCGAGGGTGTGTGGGATGCCCTGTCCTTGGGATAGGAAGGGATGAGTTAAAAAAATTCAAAAGGAAAAAATAAATTTGGACAAAACAGCTGGGTTGAAAGGTCCTCCCCCGTATTCCAGAACAGAAATGGCGACTTGGATTCCAGAGAGTCGGGATGCAATTGGTTACTGGGGCACGAACAGCCACCCGACAGGGCTGTTTGTAAGGGTGGTGCAAATGCAATGGAACATCCGCGTGTGATGGGCGTTTCTCCAATTGGAACGGGGAAGCAGTGCAGGACAAGGATCCCGGCAGTCGAGCGTAAAGGGCCGTTTTTTTTTCTTTTTTGGTTTTCTCTTTTTCCGTTTTTTTTGTTTTTTTGATTACTTTTTGATGGGGCAGCGGCAGGTACCGTACCCGGATTTGGATTGTCGAGTGAGGAAAAAGAAACGAAGAACAAGAGCAAGAGCGGGTCAATGTGCTTCTCAAAAGCAAGTTAGTTCAGGAAGGGGACAGACAGACAGGGATTCAAGCGACTCAAGGAACTCGGAGAGAGACAGGATAAGAGAGGAAGAGACGAAGAAGGGAGGAGTGAACAAGAAAGAGGGAGGAAGAGACAGTAGAAGCGAGAGAGAGGAGAGAGATGAAAGAGAATCGAGGGTGCTTGGCTGGTGAACTAACTACTCCGTTCCTAAGTCGCTCCAAGGCGTGGGAGGGAGCGAGGGAGAGATAAGAAGAAGCCGTTGAACTGAGCTGGAGTTCAAGTGAGGAGGAGCAAGCAAAGTGAAAGAGGAGGAGCG
The DNA here is from genome assembly GCA_032988175.1 of Myotisia sp. PD_48. NCBI lineage: Eukaryota > Fungi > Ascomycota > Eurotiomycetes > Onygenales > Myotisia > Myotisia sp. PD_48. Next base: position 95,232 of record JANTQB010000009.1, read on the forward strand.
AGAGCCGGTGGGGGCCAAAAGGGGCAACAGCCACAGCTAGTTACCGGATAAGGTTAAACCACTCTCTCTCTGCTCTGTTCTCCAAGTCACAATTCGTTCGTTTCTTATGCTCGACTTTTAACTCTTTTTATTCCTTGGTCTGAAATGACTTGTCAGGCATGTTTTCAGTGTTCACCAGAGAGTGATCCAAGCTCTCCACCATCCCTGCATCTCTCTAGTTAACTGCTCCGTACGGAGTACTCCGTACTTACATAGTTAGTTAACTGGTGTAGTTTATCGCTTTGTTCTCCTGAAAGGAAAAGGTAGAATTAAAATTAATTTGTGACAGTTCATTCTTGATATGTCTCTATCTCGTCCCATTCAATTCCAGATTCTTTTTCTTTCCTTTTTTGTTTTTGGTAAAATACAAAAATTCATGGCGAATCATTTGCCCCATCTTCAACCGGATCTTCGGAGTATGGATACAAGTACGGATTACAAAATACACCACTCGAGCATGATATTTCTATTTCTCACCCCCTCTTTTGCTCGTTAATACAACACCCTCCAGGTCATTGTTCATGTGAATTTAGGCTAATACTTCTATTTCGGACAGGATTTGACATCCTCCCTAATAGCCATCCCATTTCCCCTCCGTTTCTTGTTGAATCATAACTGGGCTCTCTCCGATTGCCAATCCATGTGTAGGACCATCCATCATAACGATAGGGCCATCGCTGTCATCCTCCAGACAGGGGACTGCCGCCATCGCCGCAGATACCTGTTCAGATAGCTCACGGGTAGCCGCTGGCGAGTACTGCTTTAGTGCTTTGAATACGTGCGGAAATACCAACCTATCGGTGTCCTTCGCCCACAGAAAATCAAGGTGTTCATAGTGAGATATCTCAAACGAAGTCGTGTGTCTCGGAAGTTCCTTGAGCATTGCACCGATGTCTATCAAACTATCACACCCCCCGTATACAAGCACAATCGGCGTTCTGATATTTTTCGTCGGGAATTTAGCTGGTTTGTAGTACCGCGATTTGGCCGTAACCCTCACCATCGGAGCCGCAACGTCATCGTACATCTGAAAACTTTTGTTGCGGATGATTTGAAACCAATGCACGACCGATTTAGTGCTAGTGGTTGAGTAGAGATGTGCGTACCCGGCTATTTTCTGCGTTAAATTAATGTTCATGCCACTCCAATTGAACAGAAAAGATAACGCGAAGTCGATTATGCGAACGAAGATCGGTGGGTAAAGGATTGCCTGCCACATCGGTGTTGAACTTAGGATGCTTCGTCGGCCGAAGGTTAGGAACATGACGTCAGGCGATGCTTTCACCAGCGCATCCACAACACCATTGCTAAGGCCCGCAGGAGCCATGGCTGGTGCTAGAGCAATGAACACGTCCACTTTAGGATTCAGAGCTGGGTGGATAGATAGAGTCGCAAAAGCTTGTGCTGTGCCTTGCGAGAACCCGATATACGAAAGAGCAGGCTGGTGAGTGACCGAGAGGATGTAATCAATGCTATCAGGGATATCGTAGAATGCAAATTGGTCCATTGAGAAATTCCAAAACCCCGTGCCAGAGGGGGAGTACTCCGTTGACTTCTTCGAATATTTATTCCCGCGATTATTGCCGAACCAAACATCGTAGCCCAATTCTACTAGTCGAAAGGCAAGGCAACGACGTTCTTCCGTAGTACATACCCATACCTCACTATTCATGAGAAGCCCGTGATGAAGGTATACCACCGGCTTGCGTCGTGCTTGCCGGCCATCCTTGGTGTATGCTGATGCTTCGCCTTTCCGTAACGGAAGCCGATGCAAACCAAGAAGATATCCATCTTTAGTCTGGACGATATGCTCTTCAGCTTCATAGCCGAAGAGTGCACAAAGCTCAACAAAATCGGAAGCATTCGCAATCGAGTTAGATATCGTTTCTTGCTTAGGCCGTTTCGAGGGTCCCGATAGAACGTTGTATAGCTTTTTGGATTGTCTGTAACAGACGTTTATAATAGGTTGAGCTATCCGGAATCAAAGTAGAAAAAATTCCATTAGATCTCTAATACGACTCTTTGTGTCCTAACTATCCGAAGACCAAGGGAGAGACTTACGAAGACAAAAGGTGATCAAGTGAATGATGCCTTCAAGAAAGACTAAGGTTAAAGAGGCAAAGAGAGCGAGATACTCCGTCCTAAAACCCCCATTCCGTTAGCTAGTTATAACGAGTAGCAACCACCTAGAACACAGAGCTCTTTTTCGTCTCATATTTGGGGGGTTGCTGAGCTCTCCTTACCATAACAGACGGCCAAGGAATGGCACTCGAGGCATGCTGAATGCAGGTGTATCTGAAACATGGGCACAACATGGACGGTATTACCCTAGGAAACAAACCCGTTATTCGACACTGCCATCGTAGGACTGGATTAAAACGAGAGATGCAGCCAGTAATAAGTTTGCGAACAGGTTCAATTTAATGATGAGCACCCTGGGCATGTGAACCACTCCCCAACGTCATGCGGCGCATTATGTAAGACGAGCCCATCACAAGAGCCAAACACGGGGGAGATGAAGCCTGACATTGAACTGAGACTGACCACCATGTGGTCTCTGCCTCAATAACTGTTATCTATATAGTTATAGCCTTTAGCCACTGGAGCACCACCGTGTTATTTCTGATTGCCGCTGAGTTGTTGCTATCTTAAATGGTTACGGAGTAGTTAACTAAGAATTCTTCCCTGCTGACATTAAGATCTCCCTATTAGTGAGGCAAATGATAAAATTACTGATTTTATTTCAGAAATCCTGCGTGAATGTTGGTCTAGCTTGCGTGTTATCTTTATTTATTCGAAGAAGAGGCCAAACCTGTCAAGCTGGTCGGCAAATGAATTTTTCGTGAACATTACTCGTCCTATAATGCTTCAAGAGAGGGTGTAGATATAACTAGCCGATTCTACCCTTAATAGTAGTTGCTATATATTATATTCATTTTCAATACCAGCTCTACCTCAGCTTCTATTATGTTCTGCTCTAACTAGAGGTTGTGGCCATAATAATCGAAAGTCAAGGATAAACGTTTAGAGATTTGGTCGAATCAAAGCAAGACGGAGCGTTTGGAACCGTTCCAGATGACAAGAACGGATGGCAGGTTTAGCCGACATTTACCATCACATGACTCGGGCTTAATTCTCGTCCCGAACTTGATGCGGTACCTACATCGGTAGGTAGGTAAATGATCAATTGACTCCAACAAGAGGATCACAGTGTGCAATCACTCATCAGGGTCGCGATTCCTACCAGTACATCACCATGCCGAGCTCGTGCAAAGACATCCGTACGTTCCTAGTCCCCAGAACAATCCAATCCACGCCCCAGGGTACACCAGCAATAATTCCAATTTAACCTGCGCCGATGGTAGCAGAAGCATACCATACATGCTAACATGTGTTGTTTCATATCCATAAGGCCAAGCGCTTGCCGAATGTCTCCAGGAATCAGAATGCATCATGGTCCAACGCCACAAACCACAAGACTGCCTGCGCTCCCCACTCCTCGACGGATTACCTACCAAGTGCCAGCAGCTGAAAAAGGGCCTAGGCGAGTGCAAGTAAGTGGTGGTACTTTGCTAAAGCATGCCTGTTCTTTATTTTATCTTTTTTATTCACTCTAACATATCATGCAGACGAGGGATGGTCGATATGCGAAAACGATTCCGCGGGAATCAGCCGTTCGAGCTTTCAAAAGAAACGGATGGCGAAACCGGCGAGATGGTTGAAAAGCGAAAACCTGTTCCACAATTATATGGTGGGAAACCAGCATTCCAGCCTGTGAAAGAAATCAGCGGGGATGAAGTCCAGATGGATCCGGAGAAGACAAGGGGGCTCTAGGGTCGGTACCTCTTTAATTTTTTTTCAATTGGGAGATTGCATCATTGGGGGAATGCATTGGGACTGCGTGCTTTGTTAGCCTGGAGTTTGGGGGTTATTGTATCTGGGAGGGCTTGCAGATCAAAGATATAGAATTGATGATGATACATATGTAATATACCAGTTGTATAAGATACCTTATTGGGAAGACTATAGATATAGCAGAAACAAAAAATAAAATTTTATATCCCATTCTTTACCCATTTTTGTCATGGATTCCCTTTTAGTTTTGAAAGATCACAAGTATCATGTAATTATAATACAGCAGATGTGTTAAAAAAAAATGGTAGGCAGATGTCTACCAATGTGAATGAATCTGTAAAAGCTGATAGGTAGAAAATAGCCATAAAAATCCTTAGTTCTCACTTTGACTACCTTCTTTCCTATTGAATAAAGCATCATTGCGACTTTTTGGTTAAGTCTTTTTGCATGGGGGGAGCAGAATATAGCCAGATAAATACGAAAGCGATGAAGCCTCCAATGACTGACCATAACCCGGCAATCCAGACCCATCCGCCGGTGATACGCCAACTACGTGGCCATTCATCATGTGCGAAGTGGCGGACCGTGACTTCGTGTTTCTCCTCGATATTTGTGAGAAACGGCCGCTTATAATTCACTCGGAATGAAAAAATACCATGCTGGTCAGGGAGTTTGAAAGACGCGCTGTATATCGTGCTGTTTGATGTTTTGGATATGGGGGCGAGGTTGAGTCGGTGAAATGGTGAGAGCATAGTGAACTCCAGTTGAAGCGCATCGTTTTCAGGCACTTCAAAAGGAGTCCATTTATCACCATCATATTCGGATAATTCAATATTGAATGTCTAAAGAAAAATATGTTAGATACTAAGCCCATCTCTTTTCTAGCTTGATTGAGGATGTCCTCCGGAAGGGTTTACACGAACCACATCGTTTTTTATCCTGTAAATAGCAGGATTCGTTTCACGGGCCTCCACATTCACCTCCTCGTTAAGATAATGCTCTACCCGTCCAACCTTGATCACGCCCCTTTCCTTGAAAGTCCATGCAGTCACTTGCTGGGCAAACTCTCGGTTGACATTTTTTGTCTTTCTGTTCTTATTAGGAGTCTGAACCTCTGCGGAGAACCAGTCGTCCTTCAAGCTGTCGACGGAACCCAAGACAGTAACTCGCGCTGAGTTCCTTGCTTGCATTGCTGACACGAGTGAAAGTTGAGAGCCTGTAGGCAGTTTTCCGTCGATTGCCAGTTCATCGTCTTTGGTGTCATAACTGTATGTTGTAGGTGGAGCTCGAAGAATGGGAACGAGTAATGGACTTTCAACACCCAGCGACTGCCCAGCTACTTTGGGTAATGCCAGAATACCATCTCCAGAGAAATAGTCCTTGGTGTCGGATCGCAATTTGGCCGGTCTCGGGACAAGGAGGACGTCATGGAGCTCTGCGGAGGAGATGGCGTCGTAGTTAAAATGATCAACAAGAACTGGAGATCGGTCAGGAGAAAGGTGTATATCGAGTTCAAGAAGAAGAGAATTAATGGCGCTAGAGGTCGACGAGGCACCGGAGAGAGGTAATAGCACGTTGCCACCAGTATTCACGAAATCTAGAATGGCCTTGGGCGCGAGGGCGGGTCCTAGACCTGGAAGAATCCTTGTTAGTCTAGGAATGTCTCGGAGTATTAGCTTATGATCAATTGTGCAGTGGTGGTACCTTTAGATTTTGGAGGAAGTATGATGAGGTGGTCGAATGCTCGATTTCCCAGGTGGAAGAGGGAGAGATGTTCGTTTTTCGGAGAGAAAAAGGAGAGCTGGTATCCTCGACCTTGAGACAACGAATTGGTTAGAATATATTAGAAAACCATTTATTCCCGTTATTTCAAGCGAAAAAAGAAAGAATATATATGTAGGGCGCGAGTGGGAGAGCCAAAGACCAACTTTCTAGATCAGCCCAAAAGGTTGAGAACGAGGCTTTTTCGGATGCATCTTCTTGGATAACTAGGAGTCGATTGCCTGAACTACTCAGAGCGTACACTGTAACGCTGTATATACATAAGCAAAGGAAAGCGAGTAGCCGATGCATGTTGAGCTGGCTCCGCAGAGGACAGAAGTAGGCGTTTCAAAGGAAGGGCTAGGGGGCAGTAGCTCCCAGGAAAATTAATTTAAATAAACAGAGCAGTTGTCCTCAGGAGGAGAATCAACAGAGGGTGCAATTGAGATAGGGTCTGAGTATCATTTTTCTCCCAGGCCTCGTATTAAAGAAGTACGTTCCGCACGGGAGCGAAGAGGAGAGAACGGGAAAAGACAACCTGGACTTCTTCTCAGAATGAAGCAGACTTCCGTGGACCAGTTTGAGCATCTCCGAAGTAGCAACGTGGTTGATCCCAGATACCAAGCCCTGTGCCCCAATAAAGAAGGTTATTAGTCAGCCGGCACGAACTCCTTTATGTAATCAGTTAGGTAATGCACTGAACTTGTTCCACCAAACAAGAAAGAGAGACCAACTGATTGACTGTGACCACTGAACTGATTCGGATTTGGTATCGACACTCACCCTTCTGGCAACTCGGCACTCGCCTCTATTCCCCTTCTACACCTTAATGACTCAATTGGCGGGGTAAATTCAGTCCTAGTGCTTCCCTCCAACCCAATCGCGTACATCCCACACCTCTCGCCATGTCGAGACCATTCTTCTTCTCACAACCCTTCCGCTACATGCGATGGGCATCCCTCGAAAGGCCTGCCATCTTCTATTCAATTATTATCGGATCTTTTGGGCCAGTAGCATTGTTCACATTGCCTCCAATCCGACGATATTTCGGAGACGTTGACCCCGCTACCGTTCCTATGTCATATCCCAGTATGTTTCCCCCTCTTCCTAATCGCCATAACTTTCTCAATTACGCAAGAATTTGGTTTTTACTGACTTGGGCTACTTTATTTTCGCCATTAAGTTCCCCGCGGCCCAAGAAAGATTCCTCAAGGATACGATGACTAGTTAACCCATTACCCCTCAAAACGAAATCCGAGCGAATATTTTCCAAACCCCAGAGCATGCTATATAAATATCGTTGTCCGATAGCTACTTGTGCCTTCACCTTATTTACTCTTAGCCAGAAGAATAAATGAGAACCGAGGTGGCTTTTCATTGGGATACATATTCCTCTATATGGTTCGGAGTTACCGATATGGTGTGGCTTGTGGTCTATTCGGGTGGCAGATCGTTGCTGAGCAAATTTGATCTGATTGATTCGTTAACTAAGGGAGAAAAGTCTTGCCTCGGAGGTTCCGTTTTTTTGGTCGTCGTCTTAATCGCCCGAAAGAATTGTACAGATATAAATGCCATATTAGCGTCCATTAAATTATCAACACATCCTTGTTTTGTTACCTCCCCTTCAACCCACAATGAAGCTGGGATACAGGGCTTCAAATTATCAATGTTAGGTACACAGCGCATACCGAAATTAAAACCAACCGCATCATGCACACTGATCGTACTTTGCGGTAATAGTCTAGATCATGTTGAAATGGAGTTAATATTGGTATCCAGGACTGCCCGAATGGGGCAACCATTAACTATGAAACGCAGCTGTTTGTCACTTGAGAATGAATTGGCTTCAAATTGGGTATCTTCGGTCCCCGGGGTAAAAGTATTATGTAGGCCCTGTTCGAACCAGCCTTTGATAGATACATTTAATACACGAAACACAGTAAATTATTTATGACTTCGGTGGCCTCTTTAATAAAGAAATCAATTCTTCAAAACCAAGATAGAAACATCGATAATGTAAATTTGTAGCCGGCAATTCAAAAAGTAACATAACATTAGTTAAAGTAAAAAAACTCCTCCTATGCAATATCTAGTATGAAACGTTCGTTGTCATAGCCTCGCTGAAATGGTAATATACACCCAACTGCCGATAGATGCGATGTATCATGTGAGGCAAGAGACCAGAGGCATTTATCTTCAACTGGGGGTACAACAGTCCAATGAATTAGAATCCAAAGAGCAAAACCCAAATGCATTGAAACAGGTCCACTGTACATCGATGTAAGGGGAGAGAATAAGGCATCACAAAATGTATAAAAAAACACAATAAAAGGTCCTAGGAAACATTCAAAACAAATTCATGAGGATAATAATGAAAAGGCCACCCAATTTTTTCCAGATTCCTTCGGTATGGGAAAATTGGCTCGGAAAGCATCACAAGAATATTATTCGAGTATGACTGTCCCCCCATCAAGCTCAACAGACCAATTTCAACCCGAAATCAGCCATGCATTACAAGATCGGACTCCAAGCATTTGTGGGACTCGGTAGCAGAAATATTCGACACGCCATCGGTTGTGAAATCCAGAACAGATAATTCGTAGAGGCCGTATAACGGCTGAGTGCAATCAATACAGGGCGAGATGGGAGATAACTAGACAACATGGTTTATGGGGCTAGATTCGTGATCAAGAGGACACAACATGGTATCCTCAAAAACAAGATCAGGGGTAAATGAGGTAGGGATCATTCCATTTAACGATAAGGGTTATTATTCCTTGGCTGGGGTGGGTTGGACGGGCGGCTATTATAGCTGGATTCAACAGGATATCCTGGGTCCATGGTCCGTGGATCGGCTCCTGAAGAAGGGGTATATGCAGAATGGCCAACTGGGGAGTGATCACGATCACCCTCATAGGATTGTCCAGAAAAACGAGGTAGAGTCGCTCCAGACGACTGACCCGTTGGAGGATAGTAAGGATACGCGGGGTTGCCACCATGAGTATAATCAGGTGTAACCGACGATGCTGGCGGATAGGAAGGTCTCATGGGGGGTGGCTGACCGGGATATCCAGCATAATATGGAGGAGTTTGTGAGGTAGATTGGTGACCTGAGGGTGGAAGATCATATGTATCAGGCTGGTATGGAGGCTGAGGCCGCGGGGGCTGGGTACTTGAGGTCTCATAGCTCGGATATCTGCTGTTGGAAGAGGGTGGGATGCCGGCTTCCTCGTAATTCGTACCACCTCTAGCAGTATGAGCAGCCCTGCGTGCTTCGAAATCAGCAGAAGCTTTCTGGAGGTCTATGATCATTTCCTATTATAACATCGAGAGCTGGTTAATCTTTCGTCCAGTGAGAATGATGATCCCAAAATACTTACTGTCGTCAGATTTCGGTATGCACGAATAAAATATCCTGGAACACCCTGTTATCCAAGTCAGTCAATCCACACCGTTGGTACCGTATATTCAGAGTATATGTAGATTGGGAGATGGAGTGTCCAACCTCGCGCACAACATTTCTAACAAGAGCATCATTTCCAAGGTAACGGCAAATATCTCTTTGAATAATTTCACGGCTGATGCCTTGTTCCCTGATAAAGTATTCGTTATGTCCGGGGTCCATGATGAAATCCAATTCACGGGCTGTGAAGTCGGTATTAAATTGACGGACTACTTCCGATTCCACAAGTAAGCGATAGGTGAAGAAGTAAGATGAGAGTCTCTGAGGGTGTTGCAACTACTGCAGTAGCAGTCACTATGTCCTGTTTATAGAACGGATTGACAATATAATGGAGATTGGGTATAACTAAGTAGAAAACTTCCAGGCGAAATGAAAAACTAAAGGAAAATCCTCAATGGTGCACAGGAAAAGTTCCAAGTCTGGCAAAGGTTGGTGCTCTGGGATTTTCTCAAAGGAACTGATAAATGTTCTGAAAATCTCTCGGACTTTAAATCAGGGATGTTTTTTTTTTGTGTTTGGGTCCTAAGGTTTTTGGTGAGAAAGGCCTTCCGGGGGAGCAACTCTGCAAGATCACCAGGGGGAATACGGGAAAGTCCTAATGGCAGGCCGAGGAAGTTTGGTTTAAATAGTATCCTGATATTGACAGCTCCTTAGAAGATATTTGATAATTGCCCAAGAACAAAGATAATGTATTGGTTGATTTGCACCGTGATCCACGGTTTGGAATAAAGAGTTCAAGGTCTCACACTTGATGGTAAGGATCAATTTCCGCAGGATGGAAGAGGCTGTAGGGTGCAGCGTAATAAACAAAGGCCAGATAAAATGTGAACAAATGGGCCGCAGTATTTTAACAAGTCAGACCACTGGGTTTCCGGGTCCTCCTGGACTTGGTGTACAGGCTTCGAGGTTCACAGTAAAGCCCCAGCACTCGATCAGAACAACAGACAGATGTGAAGAGAGAGCAAAGAGGACAAAGGATGCCAGGCAAAGAGAACGAAGCTTGGTGAAGTGTGTGGTGTGTCTGGGTTGTAAGAGAAGAAAGAGAGTTAGGAGTGCGAGAGGGAGGAGAAGAACAGAAGAGACGGATGGGTAGAAGAGAAAAGACAACGAGAGAAGAGGGAGGGGCAGGCAGAGAGGATGTAAGATGCGCTGGGTGGGTCAAAATAGGCAGGCGGTGAAGGCTGATTGGTGCTAGAGCGTATGCCGTATGTTTGTTTGTTTGCTTGGTGCCACGAAGGAGGCAAAATACCCTGGCGAATAAGCGAGCACCTGACCTGTCTGGTCTCTCTCACATACTCATTTCATACCAGTCATCTATGATCAAGTTCTACGAGGGGGAAAGGAGGAGTTGTTGCTGGAACCGGGTCACTGTGGTATTTAATGCATGCCCTGATACGGATACACTTCCTGCTCATACGACATGCCAGGAGAGGACTCCGTAACACTATCCCTCTTATTTGTTACCATGGCGCTACCAGCATGGGTTACCAGCGTTCATGAGCTGGGCAACAACAAGGGCTCCGGCTGCTACTGGACGTTTCCGTTACCCCACTTGCCGCTTTAAACCTGGGCTCGCAAACACTGATACCCAAAATGCATGCTGAGGAAGAGGTCCTGGCGGCGAGATACCATCGTGGGACAGGTTATTATGGAAAATACAGTACTCCATATGGTGTACGGAGTAAGGCTGATTGAGTCAAAACTTCTCCCTCAGAAAGATGGACGCTGGTTTCAAAACTGGAATGGTGGCGGTGAGAAAGCCAAACGATTGGCCGAAACTGCAGGGTGTGTTAGGCATTCATGCATCGTTGGGCCTCAACAGCTGCTGGACAAACTTATTACGGAGTATTGTATGGAAGACATGCGTAAGTCCGTCATACCGATCCTTAATACGCTCTACTCCGTAAATTTGGGCGAAACTGTTCCCTCGTGAGGGTTGAAAAATGAACCCAACACCGTTGCTATTACCAAGTCTGGTGGTGGAGTATTACAGCATATATGCTGTGCACCAGAGTACCCCGTATGTTACCATGCGCCATAACTTACTCAATACTCCATACACGTAGATCAATAGCAACAGGAGCCGGAGGAAGTTAATCGTCTGAACGGAACTGGTCCAACCTCGGTAAGATATAACGGACTACAAGAATGGTACGGAATAATACAAAAACCATTTTGGTCAAGGACTGAGAGAGCCTCTCATCACTTGTTTAGCCGCATGCTTCGGACTTTCCAAGCCCTTGAGTTGACCTCACCAGAGGACAGAATAATGGAAAACCCTCCACAGATAATCCAACATCGGCCAAGTTGAGAAACGATGCTCCGATTGCTCCAGTTGCAGGGGCAACGTCCTCTCTCCACCTGCGGCTGGTTCTTGGTCCTGCGATGTTTGATCGAATAGGAGACTAACATGTGTCCAAGCTTGATATTTAGCCTTGCTTGAGTGGGCCTCCTAGTTGGGACTCGACTCATCGAAGAAAGATATACTGTTACTCCGTACGAAGTATCTCTTCAAACGGGACCGTTTGCTAGGATAATTATGCTTGAGGTAATTAATATACGGAGTAGATGTTTTGAAAACTGCTTGCGGTTTCCTCTCGTTGGTGAAATGGCTAATATAAGAGAGCCTTGTCTACAATTTAGGATCATGAAAGCTCTCAGCTAAAGCAATCCGAAAATTCGTTCGTGGGAAGTGAAGACGGATATCATGTTGATTTTCCGCTGTCTTGCGTTGCAAAACAACTTCCTCTTTATTCAGAACCACCAGCTTCCCACTGTCCCGACCGGTAGAACCCGCATCCACTGGCCAGATCAGAACATCCTGTCCCCTTTGCAATTCCAGTGGGTCCATGTCATCAACTGCTCCCTCCGGTTCCGCGAAGTCGACCTTCTGAAGCCCTGTCAAAACCTCAGCGCCCGTTAAGGTTATCGGCTGTCGCATTTCGGCCCTAGCCGCCTTCAATACTTTCCTAAAACGGGCCATCCAAGCAAACACCCTTGGGTACTGTTTCTCCGAGACTCTCTTTTGATCTAAGGCGCCCTGAAGCCCAACTACCCAATCAAGTGGCCAGATGGCTATATACCCGGTATATGTCAGCGGCGAATCAAGCGCCCTCGTTGAAAAAAGAGCTACATTCATAAAATGTATGGAAGGAACCATACTCACCATGGATATCAGCGAGGCTGGGATTTTTAGTATTGCGAATCCATTCTCTTCCATCTGCGAGAAGGGTGGTTTCTAGCAAATCAAATGCCTGCATTATATGTACCAGCGCCTCACCTCTCAAACCCAACACGTCCTCTTTCTTCATGCTTCGGCCATGGAAAAATTCCTGCCGATCTTTGATGAACTTTGGATCTGAAGGGAATGGGAGGTCCGGAGGAATCAACTGAGTTCCACGAACAAAAACGCCACCATCAACTGTCCATGCCTCTAAAAGTTTCTCTAGAGCTTTCCCTTCTCCATCTTGGGCTCCAAGAGCACCGTGAGGGAATCGCTGTTCAAGCTTTTGCAAAATGAGGCGAGTATCACAATACAAATCTCTACCAATTGCTAGAACGGGGATACGACGGTATCCAACTCCCAAATCGGCTAGGTCTGGCCGTGGCATCATTGGAGGTTGCAGCTGCATTTTTGATAAGCATAACGATGATTCCTCGTGGCCTGGGGGTGTGTTATCATACACATTGTGTGTAACAGATCCCACGAAGGGTAAGATACCTATATTAGGAGGGTATGAGTGAGCAAACGAATTGCTGTGTTTTAGGCCCAGGATATTTCAACTGACCACACTACCCGCCTCGCATAGGGGGAAAAAGTATAATGGAAAAGTATCGGCTCTTGGTTCGAATCCATTCTCCCGTGCCTGTCTAGGTCTTGGTATGAAAGCCCTTGATAAATCAGTATCTTAGGGAGGTGAGAAAGCAATGTGACAGCACCAAATTGAAGAATTGACTGCTGTCCAGCCCCATTCGTCCGACCAACCTCCAAATGCGGGGATAACGATTCGATGAGACGGTTGGCCAAAGGTGTCACGTAGATACCGAGGTATCCCTGTCCCTTGCAAGTATGTTATGGCTGGGGTTTAACAACAAGATTCGTACTAACACGACGCGATGATCCGGGCGCCTGGCTTAAAGTTTCCCAGGGAGTTAACTAACTAGAATGAGAAACCCGTCCGGGGTACAGATGGCATATATATTTTTAGGAACATTGGCTACACAGCCAACAAAGATCATGATATATCCACTTCAGGTTAGTTCACTCGCAGTGACAATAACCCTGAGCGAGGCCTTCAGCCGCCTTCGCCCAGAAAGAAAGTTCCCGTCGCAAACCGCTGACGAGGTCGTGATCTAGTTGGAAATGTTTACAGCATTTCATAGTCCAGGGAGATCTACAGAACGACACATATAGAAACCTTAGATAGTGATAGCTTCGACAAAAAGGCTATATGATTATTTTGCATGATAATTATTTCCCCCATCATCACTTACTCATTGGTTCATTGGGGTATTTAATTAGTTATAAATTATTAATAAACTAAAATATTCAATTCTTGATCCTTGATTTGATTTGATTTGACTTAGTCATAGATCTCAAGCTAAAAGATGATGCGACCCTGGCACGTGATAACAACCAGAAACGCCTGGTTAGCTAATTCGGAGTTCATTTCGCTGGAGATCTCGCCTGTAGTTACTTGTGATGAGCCGACGATGGATAATACGAACGAATTGATTTCATTCATTCATACATTGACTCAATGCTAGTCTGGATATGCTCACTCTTCCAGGCAGCTCCTATCCTATGTCATGCCACCATATTCGTTGCCAGTTAGGTTGAACTCACTCTCACAACTGTCCCGGGTATCATGGACAGCTAGAGATAGCTTTGGTTCACGACCAGCATTCTTACAGCCATGTTTTGTACCGCGTCTTACCCGTCGATGCTATAATATCGAATCTCGCCAGTTCCAACCCTTCGTCCCTCCTACACCAGCTTCTCTGGGCCAGCCTATACAAGCAAAATCGTACCACAGCTCTAGCAAATGGCTCCGTAGAATAACGTATACCTTCGTCACCCTTGGCACTATCTATATAATTGATACCCAATTCAACGCTTCCTGCTTTATTCGTACCACCCGTACGTTCGCCCTCGGCCTCTTTGTTGCACTAGACTACAAGATCAACTTCAGACCAAACCCACCCCTCGCTTCGTCCATAGCTGCTGTTCATAGCCGTAGTGCAGAACGCCTATCTGCCCTGCTCCGTGAAAATGGAGGTTTATATTTGAAGATTGGACAAGCGATTGCCATGCAATCGGCTATACTCCCACCTGAGTTCCAGAAGATGTTTTCTCGAATGTTTGATGATGCCCCGCAAAATGATTGGAAGGACGTGGAGAAGGTAATCAAAGAGGACTTTGGGAAATCGGTTGAGGAAGTATTTGGGGTATCATTCGATGGTGACCAAAGCCGAGGCGTTATGGAACGGATGGCCAGAGCAAGTGCAAGTGTAGCTCAGGTGCATTGGGCAAGGCTAGCGGATGGACGAGAGGTTGCCATCAAAATCCAAAAGAGAGAGATAGCACGACAAGTGAAATGGGATCTCTGGGCTTTCAGGTACGAAGACTTGTCTATCTGAATGAGAACTTCAATTATTAACAAGTAATTAGGGTGGTGGCGTATATATATAGTCGGGCCTTCGACATACCTTTCTACAGCTTAGTGCCATACGTGTCTGAGCGTCTTTTCCTGGAGACGGATTTTGACAATGAAGCTGACAACGCAGAACGAATGGCGAAGCTCATAGCGGGAGAACCTCGGCTTCGCAATAGAGTATATATTCCCAAAGTCTACAGGGAGTTAAGCTCTAAACGAGTTATGACTGCCGAATGGATTGAAGGGGTCCGTCTCTGGGATAAAGAAGCTATAACTCGACCGTGGCGAGGGCAATGGGGAAAAGGAAGCCCCGGGTGCCAGGGTACTCCACTCGACTCCTCGAATGCGAATACTCCACGACGCAATGGTCACCGATCAATTTCTCAAAAATTAAAGCCTGATCGTGACCATTGGAAGGGGAAAGCTGGCCGCGGCGGCCTAGGGTTATCAGTGAAAGAAGTGATGACTACCATGGTGGACTTATTCTCCGCGCAGATGTTCCTTTGGGGTTGGCTTCATTGCGATCCCCACCCGGGGAATTGGTTTGTTCGTCGGCTCCCATCTGGCAGAGCTGAACTGGTACTGATAGACCATGGTCTCTACGTTCACATGAATCCAGAGTTCCGTCATCAATATGCAAAATTCTGGAAATCACTGCTGACCTTCGATAATGCAACAATATCCGAGATTGTGCGAGGCTGGGGTGTCAACAACGTCGACATGTTCGCCTCTGTGACGCTATTACGGCCCTACCAAGGTGGTGAACTAACTACATCGAAACAGCTGCAGGGCCTAACCATGAAGGAAAGGGCCCGAATTCAATATGAAATGCAACAAGCGATGCGACAAGCTGCACGTGATGTTTTAGGAGATGAGACGAAATGGCCACGCGAGCTGATCTTTATATCTCGTAACTTCCGGATTGTGCAAGCTAATAACCAATACCTTGGATCACCCGTCAATCGGATCAAAATCACAGGGACCTGGGCATCTCGTGCCCTTGTCGAGTCTCCGGACCTCCCTATATCCGAAAGGATAAAGAACTATGGCAACCATATTGTGTTCAGATTAGTCTTACTTAGTTCGGACGTTGTGTTCTATTTCTGCAAACTTAGACAGATTCTAGGGCTAGGGGGCGGGATGGAAGACGAGATCGAAGCACAAATGCAAAATATGGCGAAAGATATGGGCGTCGAGCTTAGCCAGAACATTTTTGAGGGCTAATTAGTTCGGTTATCAGATCGGCATTTCAAGCCATATGATTCGCGTTTTTACTGTATGAATATGTTTAAGGACTCTTAACGATGTACTACTATATTTCCTTCTCTCATTTAGAATGCAGAGGTGTTGGATAGAGAAATTGAGATTTATCTACATGAATATATGAACATATGGAAATAAATAAACTAACTACCGTTGTACGGAGTATAATGGGACCACGACAATCGATAAATTCAACGCGTGGGGATAGGCAGGTCCGGCCTTGGCGGCCTATCAAGAAATAGTTACTGATTACCTCAGTGAACTGGACGTCGAACTGATAGGATAGGGCTGCTATTAGATGTTAGACGGAGTCCTTATAGCAGATTTTACTTTGGGATTGTGTCATGATGCTATCAAGATGGTCCAAAACGTGCAACCCATCGGATGTTTAATCAACCCAGTGTTGGATATTCGCTTCAGATTGACCTCCTACATCTCGTTCCAACACGAGGTTGAAGATGAATCCTTCTACTCATCTCTCAGGCTTCAGCGATGAATTAGATCCTTCCAGCTCCTCCAAATTCACATATCGCCACTTCCATTTATTACGAAACTTCTCACCACGCACCCCGCTCCGCGTAATAGCTCATATCGACCTCGATGCCTTCTATGCACAATGTGAAATGGTCCGATTGGGCGTCGCGCGCGACCAACCTCTGGCAGTTCAACAATGGGACTCTCTAATTGCTGTGAATTATCCCGCGCGCCCCTTTGAAGTGTCGCGAATGATTAGTGCGAAGGAGGCAAAGAAGTTGTGCCCTCAGCTACTTACTCCGCATGTTGCGACGTGGCGGGAAGGAGAAGGCGAAAATTGGGCGTACCGTGAAGAAGGAGATAACAATATTGCTACGGATAAGGTGTCTTTGGACCCATATAGGACGGAATCAAGAAAGATCCAAGGCCTGATGAAAGCAGAGTTGGTAAAGTGGGCAGAAGGGATCGATGTTTCATGCCGTGGTGGTGTCAAGAGTCGAGTTAGAGATGCCGTCGATATGGTACGATTGGAAAAGGCCGGTACGGATGAAGTGTTTGTAGATTTGTCCGCGTTGGTATTCGGCACACTGATGCAGCGGTACCCCATGCTAGGTGATGCGGACAAGATGGTTGAAGCAAATAGGGAGCGAATGGCCACGAATCTTCCCAAAGCTCCTACCACGGCCTTGGTGTGGGGTGAGAATGATGCGGTAGTTGATCTGGATAACGATGAGTCTGAGGAGGATGATCCAGATTGGGATGATCTAGTAATGCTTGTTGGATCCGAAATTGTGAATTCCATACGAATGGCCGTTTGGGAGAAGCTTAAGTACACATGCTCTGCCGGAATCGCGCGAAACAAAACCGTAGCGAAGCTTGGGAGTGCTTGCAATAAACCCAACAAGCAGACCGTAGTGCGGAATCGCGCAGTACAGCACTTCCTAAATGGCTACAAGTTCACTAAGATACGCATGTTAGGTGGAAAGCTAGGGGAACATATCTCCTCGGTTTTTGAAGCCGAAAAGGTTGCCGATATACTTCCTATACCCCTAGAACAACTAAAATCCAAGCTGGATGATGATACCGGTACCTGGCTCTACGATCTAATCCGCGGCAATGATCATAGTGAAGTAAAACTCAATTCCGAAACCAAATCTATGCTTTCGGCGAAGTCGTTTCGGCCTTCGATACGATCAGTTGAGCAAGGAGACAAATGGCTGCGGATATTTGTGGCGGATATATACGGGAGATTGGTAGAGGAGGGCATCATAGAACAGTACCGACGACCAAAAGTCATTACAATCCACTATCGACATGCTGGCCAGACAAAATCTCGCCAGGTACCTATTCCATCCGGGAGAACAATCGACCAGGCGAATTTATTCGATCTAGCCAAAACGATCCTTCGCCAAATCGCTGGTGAGAGCACTATCTGGCCGTGTTCAAATTTGTCTTTGACAGTGAGTGGGTTCGAAGCTGCGACATTGGGCAATCAGAGTCTCCATGGTTTCTTTGCCAGTGGGAACAGCATCGGTGGTGGGAATACATCAAAGGCTCCCTCCCATCCCTCAAAGATATCTTATGAAACTTCGGATATTGCCACAGGCGCCCACCAGGACAAACGACGAAAAGTCGGCGAGAAATATGAACGGGATTTCTGGCATGCCGCTGGGTTTGCACTCGAACGGGTAGACAATGAGATATGGGATGATCGTGCAAAAGACGCTCCTAGAACGGAATCTCCCACCACTTCATCGCTTTATTCTTGTCAGCATTGTGGGAAATCCGTATCAGAATTCGAACGATTGGAGCATGAAGATTGGCATCTAGCTAAGAGGCTCGCGGAGGAAGAGCGGACAATGCAGCGCAACACCGCGCGGACCAGCAAAAGTACTCTCAAAAGACAAAGCAAACTGCCGTTCGGATAGCTTGCTGCTCGTTTATTTTTGCATGGGATTGGCGTTTTTTTTTAATGATGAATAGTGCATGTACATTGTGAACTATTATCTACATGCAACAACGCAGAGTGGTCTACGGTAACCTACTGCTGACCGTCTAACAACCACAACCCTAGTTCCTCGGGTTCATCCTTCTCGTCATCTCGCTTCGTTCCATTTCTTCTATCCTCATCGTCATCACGGCTTGGAGTGACAGGGGGGCACCCAGTGACATCATCGCAATGTGGATCGCCCTTGCCAACATCCCCATCTCCCGCCAAATTTCCTGCTTGATGAAAAGGCCGTTGTTCCTCCTTTTCTTTCGTCTTTTTCTTACTGTCGGATTCCTTCTTCACTCTGGTCTACTTTTTTGCTTGAGCTCTTCTTCTTTGTTGCTGTTCTTGTTGTTGCTGTGGTGGTGGTAAACGCTTCTCTTGGCTCCAAACTCTACCACGACCACCTCCTTTCCTCCTTAGATACTTACCAGGGGTACCTACCCTTTCATAACGCGACACAACCTTTGCCTAATATATACCAACAGCGTCGGATAGACTTGAGCTTTTATCCAGAGACGTGGATCTTATCACATTAAGGGGTCACATCTCAGGATTTATCCGCTTCAAACGACGCTATTCAAAGTTGGATTTGGCTACTTAGTTTATAGTCCATTTTCCTTACTTAAGTCAATCTACCGCTTTCGAAACTCCCCTTTCAATGTCTGTGGGATCAAGGATGCATGACGATTATCTCTACATGTCTCCAGAGTTGGAGAGAGGCCGGGAAGGATTTGGTTTGCGTCGTCGTCGAGATAGACACTCTCCCCCCGCAGAAATGATCATTGATAAGCATACGCGCCGCAGTCGAGGAAAACACGGGGAGGAAGAGGAACACGAATGGGAGGTAGAAATTGACCGAAGTAGGCATAGGCCTCGCCACCACCGTCTCCATCACGATGAGTTGTATCTCACTCGGCCTCGACGGCATAGGTCATTGCCCAGGCCTGTTGAACGGGAAGAAATAGTTATCAGCCGAGAAGAGAGCCCGAGAAGGGTAACCGAGAGAGAAGAGCTAATTGTAAGGCACGAAACGGACGCAGCGTCAGAAGCTTCCTACCATGTTGAACCAAACCCAATTCGGGCCCCTCCAATTCATCAGGAAGTAGTGACACATCATAGACATATTGACCACGGTACGTTTTGTTAATGGTATCGCATCCGAGTTTAGTGACTTCATAATTTTAACATTTTTATAGGATACTCTTCAGTGCCTCCGCCAAGACGAAGAGAGGCCTCGCGACGCAGAGATATTGAAGAAATTGACATCAAGAGGTACATCATCATACCAAGCCTTTAGATACTTAACTTAAACTAACTCCTGTATCCAGGCGCCATCGAGAGAGTAGAGATTTTGATGCTACAAGAGAAACCGACCTCGAAGTGAGCATCCGCCATAAAGAGGATTCGCGCGAGGGAGGTAGAAGTCACCCAACATTGGCTATTCGTGAACATCCTCGAGATTCCCGCGATGAAGAAGACATCCGCCATGAAGCAGAATTTTATAACCGCCGCACGATGGGAAGGGCTCAGATGGGCGAGGCGTATAATGGGGCAACCCGCGATTGGAATATCTTAGATGTTCCACCTGGCACGAAGCGTGTCACGATGGACGGTATCGGCGGTGCAAGCCAAGAAGTGACATGGCAGAGATACAACGGAGTCCGAAGGTCGAAATTCATTCCAGAAACCGAGGAACGTGGATCAGATAGATTGCACAAGAGAGAGCACGATCGAGATTTTGAGAAAGGCCGCGGTTCGGTTGGAAGGCGTTTTGTTGGTGTGAAAGATAGGAAAGATGAGCTTTGGACAGAGATCACCAAAGATCTGGTGGTACCCGAAGCCATCGAGACACTAGGATATGCCTATGAAGAAACGCCCAATTTTTTTTACATTTTCGACTATTTGCACTATGTACGTTCTTGCCGTTGCCCACCCCCTTCTCACTTCAACATAGCCCTTTTGTTAACGTCACCGTTTCTAGGACGATGTTGCTGAGCTCGTGGATCTGTCTGAAGATGTTCGACGTCGGCGTCGTGACCGAATTAGAGAAATCCAGAGAGAACGGAGTATTCCTCCAGTGACAGCATTGCCTATTCCCCCAGGCCCCCCTCCAATCTCAAAAGCATTGCCAGAACGTCCAACGAGAGCGTATTGGGACGAAGACAGAGTTCGTGAAACCGAAATCATCTTTGATGATCATTATCATCGTCGTCGTCGATCTCGGCACCGCTCGCCCACGACTGTTGATATAAGATGGTGAAATAAATAACATTATGCCTGACCATTGATATGAATGTGACTATGTGATATTTTTATGACGATTTGGCCATGTTCCTATAGAGAGTTGTTTGAAATAATGCTCCAGGGGCTGGTTTTTTTTATTTATGACATTGATGCAATTGTTACTCCGTTCATTGCTACTGATTTATCTTGTTGAGCGTGGCTGTTTTGGGCGCCTTTTTTAATACCTGTACCTTTAGCTGTGTGGTCATATAAATATATATATTATTTCTAGTCCATGATATACCCGGCCTTTGTTTCCTTCGAATCAAACGGCCGGAGATTATTCTCTCAACATATTTCTGCCTGTCCGTAGGTACCCACCCGAGCATGGTATCACTCAACTAGCTGAACGGGATGGGAAATGGGAGGATTGCAACAAGGAGATATGCAAGTTTTGCATGCTGTGTACCACCCCGACCAGAGGGGACGATGCTGAGTGAAGCACATGAGCTTTCGATGATTTGGCTGGGAAATTGTGGAGGATGAAGCTCGTACCGCCTTGTTTATTTAATTACCTAGGTATCTTGATCCTTTTTTACGGGATCATCAAACAGGGAAAGCTGAAACATCCGCCCGGTCCCATCCTAGTTACTAATTTAGCAGCTGTCCTGATAAAAGAACACGGATAAGATAAAAACTACTCCGTACTTGTAGTAATTTTTGAAAGATATATGTAGTGAAATTGTCGTCGAATCGATGTTCATTTTACGGAGCTCAAATTATGTGCCTTTCATCTCCTGGATCGCCAGGAGCAAAAATACTGAAACAAACGATTTTGGAGATAAGAATGTCGATTAATATCCTGCAAACAAAATATTCAGGAAACAGGGAAGATAGCTTGCGGTACCACTAATTAATCATTTGAGAGAGCTTTTTGCTGGGGTAGCAAATTTGTACCACATCAATTCACCAGTCGGCTGTATAGGATATGTACACCGAGCAACACTCTATGGGCCCCATTACGAGAATAACTGGGAGGATTAAAACTGGTGGATTACTTCCTTCGAATAAATGGCAATATGAGCATGGGTGAGCGATGATCGTTCCGCAAATTCTCGTGGGTTTGCTGCAATTGCGTAATTACTGGCTGGTCTCATTTCCTCTTGTATGACACCAATTGGAGTAATTGGAAGGGATGATGGTTTCGTGTCTTCATTAACTAATTCCGTGGTAAGACAAACATTCAATCTCTTTGTAACACCTTAGGAAGGAAAAGCGGTGATAGTTGCCGAATGAACATTTCGAGTCTGCTACAAACTTAAGACTTCCTCTGATCATTGACTGGGCCTGCTGAGAAGTAATAGATTTTTTTTTGGCTTTTGGATCGAGAGGGAAGAAAAACTCCGACCAACCAAAGCGTGCCAGCACATTTACGGAGTCGATTCAAAATTGGGGGCTGTACGGAGTACGGAGAGGTGATGAGTGGTGGCGATCTTTAACTGCTCTTTTTTGCTTGTTGCATCTGCATGTCATGTATAAAAATGCTGTGGGGAGACGTGGACAGAAATGTCATCAGGTCCAATCGACCGTGGTGGACTTCAATAGGCAAAAACGGAGGAGTGACGTTTGATTCGTATTACTCCGTACTTGTGGGATCGTGTTTCAGATCTTGCTGCATAAGAAGAGACAGTTTGTTCGCGGCTTCCCATCCAATCAATTGAACAGAAGACTGAATTCTCTTACCAGACCCGAACCATATTCTCGCATTTTACAAACCATTGATCGAAATTGAACGTCCAGTGGTGCTAGTGGATGCGAAAGAGCCACGAGCACCCCCTCGCGCTGTTGCTAGTGCATCCACCGAGATATGTAGATGGATGGGTCTGCAGCTGCCACTGTGGCGTCAAACGAGACCAGGGGCTTCTGCATGAGCAAAGACTTTACCTTGAGCGGCGCCAAAGTTTAATTTTCTCGAAGTGCGGAGGTAAACTGAGATGCACAAGTAAAAAAAGAAAGGAGAGGGATTTTCATCCTAAATCTCAGACGCTGAGGGAATCAAACGGCAATATACGACTTTGTGAAATTGAATGGAATCCGTGCTCCGCTGATCAACGCACGGGGTGGGATGCTGTCTGGATACAGGTACGGAGTACGAAGTACAATTAAGAAAATAGAATCCGAATAAACCAACGAGTGTGTATGGTAGAATACCTAAACCCAAAACTTTCGCTCATCTTTATCCTAAAAATGTTTTCAGAGTAGCGAACAGTGGGGCGCTTGCTCAATTTTGGCCCCGGGAAGGTTTATGACTATTGAAGTCTCGAGCTTATCAACAAGAGCCGGGTAATTCGAATGAATCAGTAGAATCATGATTTTGGTTGCCATTCTCGCCGTTTTCTCTGTGATACTTTCAAGTTGACGAAATTGATCTATCGAGGACTCTCTCCTGGCTTTCAGAAAAACCCCGATCCAGGATTTCAGCAAATCCTACACCATGCGTAAAAAAAAAGGATATTACGTCGATAGAATCACGGGTCATAACTACTCTGTAGTGAATTGGCCTTGTGGAAGTTGTTAATAGTAGACAGGAATCTCGTATGACTGCCCGCTTGACCTTTTGTCACAGGTGAAATGAGTTAACCTGGAAACCTGGGTAGTAATATTTACCTGATCTCCTTTCTGACGATAAGGTTACGAGAACCATGGGTCTCCGTAGGTATTGGGTGTCAGTTCTCTGGTTGGTGGTTCGTGTGTAAATTATAAACAACTGCAAGACATACACATGCCGTATTAAGAATTGTTGGATCAGTATCACGGGAGAAGCACCTCTCGATGTTGACGTCTAAATCTCTTGTCATGCTCAGCAGCTCTCAGGCATGGAAGTAGATGCGAACAGAAACGAAGGGGCTGGCGATTTATGGTTATTGGTTCTGGCAGCCGGCTGCATGGATGAAACCTGATGATCGGTGCAAATGAGCTAGGAAGCAAGGCCGTGGAGGCGTGGGCCACATGGTGCCTTGGAAGTCCCGCTCCATTGACCAGAGAAGGCCTGACACTTAGGCAGGGAGGCTTGGAGGGAATGCCTGGAGTGATTTCCTCATCCTGAACTTTCTCCAAATCCCTGTGTTTTTGCATACCTACATCTCACACAGACACTTTCACTCACACACTCGCTCCCTCTTCTCCTTCTTTTCTCTTCTGCCTTGCTCGTCTTGAGTCCCAACGAGTCCTAATAATACCTTTTTTCTTAATTGTTTTCATATCTCTTTCTCTTGAGTGGATCTCGCCTTTTTTTGGTTTGTTGTTGGGTTTGTTGATTCCTCCCTCTCATTTACTCGATACCAGGACAGTAGATTCGGCATGCTAACTCCTTGATAGCGGTGGTATCAATTTCTCTAGTTTCTCTGTCCCTCTCTTCCGATCCCGAGACCCTTCGCTTCCGACCATTCCGTCCGCGTGCAGTGCAATATTCTCTCCCACGCTGAAGCCCTCGTAATGCTTCACCACTTTCAATAACTCCGAACGAGCAGAATATTTTAAACCCCCGATTGGGCAAGACCTGTTATCCCATTCTGCTGTGCAGATGGGCAGTAAATAGGACCAGAAACACTCGCTTTCCCAGCATCCTGCCCTGGAATCGCCCATAGAACTAGTTGATGGTGTGAGTGCCGCGAGTCTCATTGAGTATTTATATATTTATATCGCTTTTGCTCTGAAAGAAATGCAATATAAAAAAATTCAGGCACCATAATTCAACAGAGAACCACGTGCTGAGGTGTGAACTGCCTCTTCTTTTGTTGTGCTTTGGTGAATGGAGAAATCCTAATTGGGCTTACTTGTGCCAACGACAGAGAAGTGCACCACACCTGCTCAACATCATCTCTCTCTTATATACCACTAGCATTCTATTATTTCTTCAACCACCACGTCAGTCGTCGCGGCTATGAGCTTTCTCCAGCATTCTGTCCCCTTCCGCTGAATCATCCTGTAACACTTTTTGTTCTTCACTTTCTTCTCAGTTCTCTGCAAGTCACCCTTCCTGATTTCCCAATTTTACATCCAACTCCGGTCTTGAGCAAGCTGTCCATCTTAGTCAGGCCCCATATCAGCTTGTCCCTGTCGGCTTTCTCAGCAAGTGTGTTCTTAGCAATTCCTTCGAAATCTCTGCTGATAAGCTCATACTGTTAGTCCTGGGCGAAACGAGGTTGTGAAGGTGCAACGAGCTTTATAGCTCATCGAAAACCAGAACCATGGCCCCCAAGCCTCTCTATGTTTTTTCGTCGATCATTCTAGTCGTACTCCATACCTTTCTCCTGATCGCACCAGCGACTTCCCTTGAAATCGCATATTGCTCGTCTATGAATACGGGTTCCAATTTCAATTCAGGTAAGAATCAATTTCTGCTGGAACTAGCTGAATTAGCTGGTTTAAGAAGTCTCTCTCCACTAACATATTTTTTAAGTCATCGATAATTTCCAATCGAATGGAGCGTGCCACCAAACCTGTTCTGGGAAATATGCCTTCGCCATTCTCCAGGGTAAAAAATGTTGGTGTTCAAATAACGCCCCGGGCAATACTGTTTCGACGGACAAATGCGATGATTCCTGCCCCGGATATCCGAGTGACAAGTGTGGCAATACTTCGGATGGCCTCTACGGTTACATAGAGCTGGATAAGAAACCGTCCTCGACGATAGGTGGCGCCTCGTCTACATCTTCGTCGGTTAGTCATACTCAGTCTTCCCAGCCCCTAAGCACAGTTTCTACTCGACCCACCATTACTGGCCGTGGCACATTTATTACTTCGTCCACCTCCATTGCGGGATCATCATCTCTAGTAACACTACCCCCCACCCTGACATCTCTGGATGCAGCTTCTTCTACTCAACTTTTGTCATCGCAAAAGATTTTGACACAAAGTATACAGACTAGTACAAGTCACCCTGAAGCTTCGGTGACAATCACTGTTACAGAATCGCATACTAGTTCACTGCCAACGTCATCCTCTGTATCTGTAGGCATACACTTCCTCTTTTATACCCTTTTCTCTTCTAGCAAGAGATGGTTACATCTCCCAAGTTTTCTTATTTTTATTATTTTCTTTCTCTCATATACCATCATGTTCGGCATGATTACCGAGTATACTTGTGGATCGTTAAAATGGCTGCCTTTCAAAAAAAGTCACTGAAGTTTATCAATTGATTAACGACCGCTAACTGATTTCTACCTAGACGAAAACAACGCCCCCCAATTCTTCAAATACAGATTCCGGAACTGCCACACTTACAACCGTTGGGGGGAACATAGTTACGATCACGGTCCCCAATCACGGCCCAACCGATACATCCAGTAGCTCCAATGGTGATGGTGGAAGTGCTCTAAGCGGTGGAGCGATTGCTGGAATTATTATCGGCTCACTTGCCGGATTCGGTGTGATTGCTGCGGTTATCCTTTGGTTTTTCTTCCGCAGGCGCCAAAAGAACGATGATGATGGGTACAGAGATCCTTTCCATGAATCCCCAGTTCCTCGTCCTATTTTCGAAAGTACCCTCAGTAGCCGCGTTCCCGCAATGACTACAAACCCAACAACCACCCATTCTGGTAGCGGCAGAAGATCCGGGGGGCCCCGTGAAGCCACAGCTCGACTTAGCATCCCCGCCTTTACCGATCACCGAATGAAGAAAGATGCTATGGTGTATTCCAACGGAGGCCGCCACAGCAACGTCTCTCTGCAGGATAATCAAGATTATTCTCGTCCTGTTCTACGAGTAAGTACATTTGAATATCGTAAAAAGATAGTCATCAACACAACAGGCAACTAACAACCATGTGATTTGTAGCTTACCAATCCCGATCCTCCAGAACACTAAATGCTACTGGTATTGGTTTTGATACGTGATAGTTTGATATTCCATCTCATCTAGACTCATCTGGTCTGGGTAGAGTATCAGCATCTACCTATTTTTCTTCGGCATGGGTGGCGCGGGATATTTTCTTATTTTAACGGTCTGCAGCGGGCATTATGTGATATCCCATTAAAAACTTAAAGCTTAGATATTCCCAATTTTTCTTCATTTCAGACAACACATGCATCTGTTTCTTTTTACATAAGTTTACTTACTGACCTCGACAAACGGAGACCACCATTGCTCTCCAGATAATCAAATCTTCTTCCTCGACATCTTGAAATCAGCGAAGTGTTTTACTTTGCCGCTCTTGGGACGGTTCTATCGGGTTCTATCATTCTTCTTTTGAGCTTATTTGGTTATGGAAGCATTTTGACCCAGTTCTAATAAGCTGAGAAATGGTTCACGCATAATTCAAATTTGTATAATGGAGCAATCCTCTACCAGCCGAGTATATCATAAAGAATTCAAACAGCCTCATGAAATGAATCATCTTCCGGTTTTCTTTTTCTCCACTGAACGTAGTAGAGGGTAAAGGATGATAGTGACAGGAATGCTAATAAATAACGCGACATCTGCCCCGCGGCCACCAAATTTGGTGGCAATAGGCCCAATGTACCAATTTGTTCTAGCGGCTAGCGATAGACCGCTCACGAAGGCTATCACCATCGAGGACACCGCAGCCAAACCCGATGGTAGGTCAGCCCGATCATTCCAAGCAGTTAAATCGTAGCCATCATTTCTTCTAAACCATTTGTCCTCTATGAGTAGGATCAGACCGAAAGATGTTGTGATGTACCCAAGAATACTAGCTAAATTCTGAACGATCTCGGTGAGATAGTTTCGGCCAAGTATAGCTAGCAAAGCAGTGACCAAGATCGTAACAGTTGACCAAATGAACCGAGGGACCGCACGGAACGGATCCCCTATAAGTTGGATAGCCAGGCCGCCGGAATAAATGTTCACGATTGTATTACCGATGACCGATAACATGAGCATCACTAGCGAGAATTTTGACCATGCAGTAGGGTAATATAACTCTCCTACTATACCTCCCACTCCGTGGGCTTCGTAAACCCCTCTATAGTTGTGAGCTTGGTTGTGATAAATAATAACCCCGATGATATGTCCAACGATGGTAAGGTAAATTGCTGGTAGACTCAGACCAGCAACCGTGAGCACGAAAAGTTTCCAAAATGGCGTTTTGGCTGGGTAGTGACAGTAGTAATCGGCAGCTATAGGGGCCCATCCAGCACATGAACCTGTCACGAGAGTGGTGTATGATATAAACGAGGCTGTAAAGCCTGGAGTTTGATGCCCGCGGAAGGGGATCGCCTCGCGTGGTATAAGATGAGCGGCCTGAGCAAGTAGGACGGAAAGCAGAGTTATGCCTATGATCCACGAGTATTTCTCAAACATATGGATCACGGCGAACCCGAAAAACGAAACGATCCAAGCAATGACAGATACGATAACTACCCCGATGATGGTGGATAGTGAGTAGTTGAAGGCAGCAGGAAGTAATTGGCCGCAGATCTGTGCACTGATAACGTTGTAGCCGAGCATGAGAATAAGATTGATAATACATATCAGTTTAGACCCATGAAGCCCAAATGAGTACCTACTTGTAGCTGCTGCACGCAAACCGAGCTGTGAAGATACGGTTTTAGCAGATAACTACCGAGGTAGTTATACCATCTGAGGCTATGAATACTGAACTGGAACACATACCTTAGAGCCAAGTGTACCGCAATAAGCTGGGAGGAGAGAGCCAATGATGCTCCCAAGGATAACTGCCACGGCAGCCTCAGAGATCGTGAGTCCCCATTGAGCAGCAAGAATGCCGAGGGGAAGGGCTGCTATGTTACAAATCAGGCCCAACCAAATCCAGAATGAATTCGATAGGGGCGGTGGCCGTTTGTCTTCTTCTAACACCCTTTCGGCGCCATGGGTCTCGATATTAGCGACTCGGCCTAACCAGAGTTCGAATCGCCGCAGCTGTCCCGAGATTTTTTGAGGAGTTTCATGGTGGGCATCAGGGCTGTTCTTCTGAGGGACACAAGTCTCAATTAAAGAAGGAGATTCTAGAACTTCATTTTGATCTCCAGTCCGAATACAATTTTCAAAATCTGTCTCTTTTTGTGTATTATCAAAACTCATTGTCAACAGGTTTGAACGCTAATGGATCGTTAAATTGGGCCTGGGTGAAACTGGGCATGGCGGGGCTCGTTATAATTATATACCAAGGCATATATTTGCTGTTGTGGTTCTAGTAGTTACACGAGTAGAGCGATCGAATCACAGCATCTCTTCCGGGATGTTCTCTGCATGATGGCACCGGCTGAGCACCATTGAGTTGAAGCCCCGTCACAGTAAAATTGCGACGCAATGTTTCGTCGTGGCATGCCTTGTGAAACTATGGCGACCAGTAGACTGTTGTAGCAGGGCCAAAGAAGTATGGTAGAACGATTCTCTGAATCAATGTCTCAATGGATTGAGAATGTCGATATCATTCCACGAAATGCTACCCCCTTTCAAGGGGCCTTCTTCTTCTCATGGGTTGTCACGCAAGTTGCACACTCACAGTTAGTAGGGGAGATCTGGTCCAACAAACTAGCAGACAGGTGATTGCCATTCTAGATCCATCTTGCAGTTGTGTTTTTTGATGAAGAAACCGCATGATCGATGGAAAAAAGAAAAGGCAATGAAAAGAACAGGTTCTTAAGATCACCAAGGAAAGTTGATGTCCCACACCTCGAGTTCACATAGTTATTTCGAAAGGCCGCTTTGCCATCAACTATTACTCCGTATTCACAACCGCACCGCTTGGGAATGAACGAACGGATGAATGAAAACAAGTCATAATATTGGAGTAACTACCATTATTTTATAGGAGACTAAGAACCTTGTCACATGACTCGGTTGGGCTGGATACTTTTTCCCCTTTCGGCATCTTTCCCAATTGGGAGACCTAATCCATCCCGGTGCGGTGGCTTCATATTCGCTTTTCGCCGTACCTGCTGGGGATATTCAGTGATGATCACAGTTTCACGGCAGTAGCTAGTACTTGGGTGCGCTGGCTGTCATCTGATTGCCAGCTCAGGTGCGCCCGAGTAGAATGTACCCTCTACCTCCAGTTCACCATTCAAGATACCCCAGGATGCTACCGAGCCCTTCGCTGATTGGCATGATGGCATGACACTGTTTCTTAGTGTCAGCTCATGCAGCTAAGGATTGTTTGCTGGCGGCTTGTTATCGGATACCTCCTTATCAAAATCCAATTTCTGAATCTAGATCCCTTGTCCAGGTGTGATAGTAGATCCCCAGAGGATAGATGATACGAGAACTCATCGAGATTAATAGCTCGTATTATCTGATATCTGGCAGCTTTATATCTTCTGCTTTATCTCTTTCTTTCCATCTTTATTCATATTGTTATGTATGCCCTTGTGGATTTTGGGTCCGTCTATGTTGTGGCCCCTTTTTATTTTTCTTTTCATCTTTTACTAGTGCCCTCGAGTCATCTTTTGCTTTGATAACAAAATTTATTCTTCTTCTATATTTATCTGTCTATTCATACTCTGGATTGGTAACCTTGAGCGAACTATCTCTACATCACTTCGTTGATAGATTTATCACCACTACCCGTGGTAGTGATCCACAAACGGGGTTTTATGTCACCACTGCACTCTTACTATTCTTGCTATTAAAACTGTTGTACGGGTCAGATATTTGGGGGCTCTGTAAAGCAGAGACTCTCTTGTATGCTTCGCATTCACTGAGCTTGCTCCTTTCTCTCTTTGCTGACTTTGCTTGCTAGTGATCTCGTTGTCATTTGATAAAATGGCGCTATTACTGATCGTGGGTGGGATTTTGGTTGTTCTCTCGATAGTTTATGTCACCATTAATATGGTATGGTATAAAATCGATGTTGATCGCTTCAGGGGTGCCCGCAAGGCATATTCAGCTTCCACTCCTCCCCCCTCTGTATCATTGCCAAAACTGCAGACCACCTTGCCTCAATACAAGAATACGCTACCACCTTTGCGTGGAGAATTCCTGCCTCGTGCTCCTCAGGATGGCTTCGGGATGGCGTTCAGGAACAATCTAGTCACGGAAGAACAGGTTCTCAACTCGATTTTGCCCCTGACGACCAATTATCTGACTTGCAAGCAAGCTAAATATACGACAACGGGGTTTTCGGTGGCAGATCTTAAAGCTTTGGGCAGTTTTCCTAACTATTCCGCTCTCAGTTCTGTCCCTTTGCCTCAGCCTTATCTGGAATTTGATATCAACAAGGCCCTCCCGCGGCCCTACAGACCATTTAGGTGGAATTACCATCAAACAATGTGTGAGTTGTTGAAACCGTGATCTCGCTTGTGCTATCAGATGCGGTTACTAACATTCAGGAATAGCCCTGACAAAGATGGAGCCCAACTGGTGGCTTGAACTAGAGAATACGTACAAAGACCGAGTCGCAGAACGAATGGAGCTTCACAAAAAATATGGCAAAACTGTTCTCGATTATCTTCCTGGATCCGAACTCGCTTGCAAAGAGCTCATGGAAATGTGCATACAGTTCCTCTGCGCCAGATACCCACAGTATTTTTCGTTGTCTGACGATAAAAGGCATTTCAGCAATGGCATTCTGGACAGGGTGGAAGATTTGGAAACAGTAAATCCCATTGACGTGTTGATGGCAAATGTCCCCGAAGACTTTGCCATAATGCTCCGAGACGATCAAACTGGGAATTACTACCTCCGTGCTGGGGCTACATGTTCGTCTCTCGGCTGGAATTTAGGTACAAAAATAGGTCTCGAACTGCATGATATTCATAGGCCTATTCCAGACTACAAAGAAAAGATGCAATTTTCCATGGGCCGGTGTGTATATTTTTCTGGGCATTACTGTTGGTATCCTAAATAACTAACTTGATAACAGATATTTTTCCAGAATGCCTGCTGATAAACCAATCCAACGAGGCTCCTGGGGTCTAGAAGTTGGCAAACCCCTCTTTATGCCGCCAGGTAACGTTCACGAATTGCACCGCTTGTCACAAAACCAGTCCCTGAAGGAATCAGATTGTTACCTCCGAGTAGACTGGCAAACTCTGCGTCGGTTGCCACTTTCAGGGGCTATAGTATTCAATTTCAAGGCTGTCTTTACTCCCATATCAGAGTTCAGGGATGAGCCAGGAATCCCTGCTCTACTAGCCAAGATACTGAAGGAGGGTAAGAAATCAATAATGGAATATAAAAATACATGGCACGTGGAACATGTGTGTATTCCAGCGTTTGAAAGATGGGCAAAAGAGCAGGAAGAAAGTGGAGTAGTTGAGAAGGGGTGGGAGGTTTCTACCCTCAAAGAGAGCCCGTATTTCAAAGGTTGGGAGGAAAAATGGCATGCTCAACAAGGATTTTAATGCCAGAATGGACAGCAAAAATGATCGACTTGAAGTTATTTTAACCTGGTTTATTTTTGCGGCATGGACGTTTTCGTTGAGTCTCGGAGTTTTTTTTTTGGTTTTATTTTGGTTTTATTTTTTTTTTTATTTTTATTTTGTTTTATGGATCAATATTCTGCTTGATAATAATCTAAATCGGCTGCAATTTCTAGCGTATGCATCACAAGTAGATTGTTCAAACGAGCTTCGGGTATGCTCGAATTCAGTGCCTAGAAAGGAATATTCCGTAAAACGACCTTGATGTTGAAAAGGTACGATTGCAAATTGGAAGCTGCCCCAGGTCGAAGCGGAATGGGGACATGACCCCACCTTCGACTGGTGCACAGCAATTGCAGCCCTATTGCCGTGGCGCAGGAATAACCGTGAGCCATTTTTCAACGCGCCTGGATATAATCTGCCACAATATAAAATATATGAACTTGGCTTCTGATGTGGTTCAAGGGTGTCTTGGTCGCGATTCGAAGGGGGTTGTTTTAATTCCACGATAATGGAAGACGCACTGGTAATATGCTACTTTGGGCTGATAATTGAAACTTATTCTCGTCAAGGACTCCTATCGGTAGCACGTCCATTTTGACTTGCAGCATCGTTGTCGTCGTCGCTCCTGATATCTTCCTCGAGGTCATCCAGTTCATCTCTAAGTGGACTAACTCTTTCTTCTAACATATCCAAATCTTCCAACATGGTCCTCGCCGGTATTTTCCACAGGCTAGTACCGCAAACTCGGTCCTTCGTGAGTAAATCATCCACAAACTGGTCAATATACGTGAGGACAAACCCGTCCTTAGTCCGCCTCTTTAATTTTCGATAATCAGTCAATAATGGTTCTAGAGATTTATATATCTCAACTGGGTCAAAGGTGAGGCGAATATAAAATGCAGCCAGAGCACGAAGATATTTAAAATCACCAATCGCCTTTAACACGGCGGCATCAGCCCTTTCCTGGATGTCCTCCACACTCTCGTGCGCTCTTCCTCTGCCTCGGTGGGTTTGCCCTGCTTCGTTCGATTCAGGGTCATGAAAATTCAAATATTCCAGAATCACCTCCTTCTCTGGTGCCAGCTGCAATAACTTAAATGCAAGGCATAAGAATGGGGTTGGCTTTTGCCCAACGCCATAAGTTCCGCCGATATACGATAACTGTACGGCTCTATCGCAGAGAGTCGCAGCATTTAGCCCAAAACATTGTTCTTTCCAGTAATAAGAATCGACAATTCGGTCTCGAACGGCTTTCTCAAAAAGGGTTGCAGGGTTAACGCCGCGGATCAGCGGGCCTGAGTAGCCACGACTATCCAGTAAGGCACTGGCATCGGCACGGTGTTGGGCCATGAGTTCTCGGTTATGTTCGTTATCTTGGTTAAAAATCTGCTGTATAGATCTCTTATGATCTTGAATTCGTAAATAGTACCCAGGTTGAAGGGGAGCGAATGTTGTGAAGGGAGTTGGTTAGTTAGCTTGAGGATGGGCGACAAATATTTGATCCCATTCAAGGCTTTTTCTGGCAGGGCTTATCGATAAGGACCGGTTGCCTCGGCAACGACAAGTAGTCAATAAAGCGTGTCTTCATCCTAACCAACCCTTGCCAAAGAATGATCTCATCATCATCAAGGATCTAGCTAGTTAACACATGTAACTAGTTGTTTTATGCAGCCCACTACGGAGCAGTTAGCTTAAAATCTTACTTACAATCACAACATTCACGATTATCTTCCATCCTCGCGTGCGCTTCCAGGACCCCAGACATATGACTGCTGCTTATTGATGATTTTCCGGAGTTCGAGGTTCCAAACACCATGGTGTTGGTCACGCCTTCTACTATCTCAGTGGCATTATCATCTTCAATAATTGGCCTCTTTACGTTTCTTCTCTTTCTGTCCGGCTACGTCTTACAGCAACAGTCGGTTCGGAATATCCAAGCCGTAATCCAGCAGTCATCCACAGTTAAGCAATACAAGACAGCAACATCTCTCTCCCATCTCACCGTTCCAGCAGAAGCGATACGACTTTGGAATCAACAAGAAAACCAAAAGACGCATAAAATACCCGCACATACAGCTCAGGCTGCGCCCAGTCCATTTGGGCGGCGAACACGACGGTCCAAGGACCAAAAACCATTATCTGCTGAGATCAAAGATGCCTATCTTCAAATTTTGTACAAGCCAAGCCCTGCCGATATCTGCTCCACGCTCCTCTTTTTTGAGAGTTTGAACTTGAATAGCACTGTACCCTCCGAACGCATAATTCTCTATCCTCAAGCATGGGACACGCGCTCACCTACCAAGAGTGTCACGTCTGCCCTCAAAATTTTGAAGCAATCGGGTAGTAAAATAAATGCGATTGTTCAACCGATTGACATTTCAACTATGCAAGATCAAGTGCCGTCAGAAGCTCAGCTTATCAAGAAAGCTTCCACAAGGCTTGCTGGCTACCGAAGAATTCTTTTCCTCCGCTGTCCTGGGCAGCTAGTCGACATAGCCAGGCTGGAGCAACTATTTGAGGGTGAACTTTTGAGCACTGGAACCTCTCAAAAGGGAATCAAAATGAATGATGGGAATACTACTCCAACCTGGCTACCACTGGGTCCTTTTGCCATTCATCGCCAATTACCCGCCGCTCTTTTAATCACTACAGCCTCATCCGTCGATCGAGGTAAATCTCGTTGGTCCGAGAAAAAGAACATAGTGTCTCTCAACTCCCATGTGTTAAATCCTAATTCATTCCAGCAACGAAATTCTATAATGGAATCGGCTGAATCTTCCGGGAGAGTTCCAGCTCCTTCATATGTATATTTTGAAAGAGACACGGTGGGACGAAGAGGGGGAGATGTACACTACCTGAAATGGAAGGAACAGGTTCAAGCGGTCTGCCCAGATGTCAATATTGGCATCTAATATTGATTTGACTTTGATATCTATGTTATGGGATCAGGATCATGTTCGAATCTCTTTTAAGTGACGGCGTTTTGGGGATATTTCAAGGCATTCTTGTGGAAGTTATCCGGAATTCAGACGGAAATTGTTTTGGTCCAAGGATTTCTAGTTATAGGAGCATCAGCGTTGGGAGCTAGGGCAAGGTTATTTACTGGATATGGAATACAGAAACGACTTTTAACCATGGAATATTAACTGAAAGATAGCGACGATTATTATTGGTAATGATTACTCATTCATTCGTTCGGGATTTCAGACTTTGCCTAGAAACGGAATGCTGCTACACGTTTGAATTTAATGGATTATATCGCGTCATGCTAATGAAATTCTTAGTTAATATATTTAATTGGTTTGGTCTGGTTAGTGCATCTGTACATAGAATTGAGCGGTCTTCTTTCTTATAACTAGAAGATATTAAATAGCATACAGCCCCACCCTAGGCCCAACTATATGGCCTTTGAGTGAAACACCCAAATAAGAATGACGAACCGTCGAAATTGAATTAAACAGATAGCAATAAAACCTAGCTTTGCCTCCAAAAACGCCAAGCCATGGTAGAAGGGGTATATATGAGTATAATCGTGACAAGGAAAAAAGATAGGGAAAACGAAATGGAAAGAATTTTGTTGCGTCATGCAATCTCCGCCCATGTTACTGAGCCAGTAACCAGATGGTATCATGGGTTGGAAATTTCATATCCGAGAAGAACTTCCGTCGTGGCACCTTCCCACCCTCGATTTCCGCCCGTGGATATCATATATTTGCAGGCTGCATCTATATAAAGCTGGGAAACGGAACCTGTACGGTGACCAGGAACAATGAGGAATGGGACTGCTGATTTACTCAAATGATCTCCTTGTAAATCGTATAAACGTAAAATATCGTGTGATGCACTGAAACCATTCAACAAGGTTAAAAACACGATACAAAAGAGGGGAAAGCAAATAGCCCATCCAGGCTATATATACTGGTGAGAAGGGAGAAAAAACGTACCAGATCAAATGCCGACCATTAGGCATTGCTTTAAGGGCCGTCACTGCCCCGCTGCCATGCGGGAATTTAAAGATACGTTCTGGATCTCGGAGTCCGTGATGTAGACTGTATTCTTCAACCGTGCCATTTCGTCTACCAGCATAGATATAGTTCCCATCGGGTGACCAGCATGCATTCATGCACCAGGGAGGGCTGTGCCGAGGTGATATGCGAGCAATAGGGTCAGGTTGCCTTCTATCCCAAATACGAATCGTTCCATCAATAGAAGCGGATAGGAAAGTGGTGTTGGATGTGACATTCGAATCGTACTCTTGGGATATCATGCTTTTTTCTAAGGTGGCTGTCGAGGATTCTAAATCTTCAGCATGAGGTAGAGTACCGCTCGACAAGTCTGAAACACTGTTCATCTCATGGGCCTTCGGTGTAGAGTGTGATTGTGTCATAGGGTTAGTTTCGGATGTTGTGTTGCCATGCTGAGAATCTGTATTTGGAATCGTGACTTGATCTGATTGAGTATACGGGGGATTGGTTTCTGATCCCGGTTCTATGACAGCCGAGGCTTGTCCAATCCCATTGGGAAGTGCCTGTGAGAATTCATCATCTTCAGCGGCAAATGCGCCGCCAGAGGGTGCATCAGGATCCCCTCCATTGTCTCCATCTCCAAATAATGAGTCCGCCTCAAAAAGAGAGTCGGCCGGAGAAGCAGCGGGCTGATCAGTAGTATCTTTGGAATTGGGTTCTTCGCCGTTGATAAAGCTTTGATTTGCAGGTGCCTGAGTGTTTGATGAATATGTGCCATTGGTCAATGCGCGCTCCACAAGTTCTCGTGGAACAGGCAGATTAGACTCTGGGCGAATTTCAAGCGCGGAAATTTGACCTATATTGGATCCAAATGTACGTTTCACTTTTCCGGTATCAAGATCCCATTCTAGCACCCTCTTGTCCCAGCTACCAGACAACAAGGACCGTTCATCCTGCGTAAGACATAGGGAAGAAACAGCGGAGGTGTGCTGGCGAAGAACTGCAATTTCTTTTCCCTCATCATGACGGACAGACTGCAAGCGTATACTTCCAGATTCTAGGCCCGAGAGTAACCATAATCCCTCGGCTTGCGCTGCAAGGGAGTACACTGGCGATAACGTATTTCCATCCATATTTTCCCAGTAATTCATTAAGACACCTGCTTTGACAACACTGTCGACAAACGGGTGTCTTTGAGCAACGGTAAGCATCAACTTGCCATTTATAGATTCGGCCCAATTGAACTTGCGAACATAACCATCGCTCCCGCCGGTGTACACCCAGCGCATATCGGCAGTGGCCGTAACGGCGTTGATAGAGGTGCTATGCGGTGCAGCAGTGGTAGGGATAATATCGTAAGTTGACGCAGTCAGAGCGTCGGGGCGAATTGTTGGTCGGTAGGAAATTGACGATCCCAGAGTTTGGTCGACTGGGGATGCTTCTGTGAGTAAAACCTCGGGGTTCTGGGTGTTTCTTCGCGCCTGGTTTTCCAGGTCCATCAAGCTCGAGTTAGAGGGGGATCCTGGCTCAGCTTCGGGTTCAGCTTCAATGTCGTCGACATCTCGCATGGTTTCATCCATGTCATTATCGGAGCTGCCATCCTGCGATCCTATAGTTACAGATAGTTGGATCTTGGTAAGTACATCTTAAAAAGCTCATATTAAAACAATGGCAAATGGAAGCAACACTACTCACCAGCCATATCCCGATCATCATCGTCATCAAGAATCGATGGCATTATTGTGGCGTGTTTAAAGAGGATGTAGAGGCACCTGTCGCAGGGCTCTAGTAAGATCGGCTAAAAAATGAAACTTATTTAGGAGGGAAGCGGAGTAGAGATCCCCTTGTCTAGGAAAGAGGCTACATCTGCTTGGTAGTGGGCTATAACTATATAATCACGACTTTTGGGGTGTAATCTGAAGTAGCTATTCAATAAAAGAATAACTATTCATTCAATGGCGCATGAACTCACTCAGGAAGTCGAGAGCATGCGACCGCATTAACCTGTGCCAAGCGCGGTTGTTGGATCAATATTTATCCCAATCTCAGGCCAATCCATGGATGCCAACATCAGACAAAAATACCAACCTCGCCCTGAGTTGATTGATTGTCCTGATTGTATAGCCTGGATGTGCCCGATTTGGGCCAGTTTCATTTGCATTAGCGATCCTGACCCTGAGGGCAACAGAGCCTTGTATAATGAGTGTCTCGGGTCCATCTATTCAGTTGTAAGTTAGATTCAAATAAGCATTTATTAACACTCACCATCTCAATTTGAGGAGAAAGATGAAAAGCCTAGGATAGAGCTTAGATTAGTTTATAATATATGGCCGAGAATCACAGCGACTTCGACATTCCAATCTCTAATGGTTGACCAACCACTTCCTTACTTCGTTCTTCACAATATCTCCAACCTCCGGCCTCTTCTGTGCCAACTAATGCACCGAGATTCCTGAGCGTAAATATCCAATATTTCCTTTCAATTGGACTCAAGGGGACAATGTTGGGCAGGGGCTGACCGCAGGAAAGTTCTGCTTTCATGCCTTCCTGCTCTCAGACAGGATGCTTTGTTGTTAATATATCTTCCATGCATAAACCCATGGGATGGCTTCTTTTTCTTCATTTTTCTCCTTTGGTCTGCTGTTGCTTTGTATCAGCAATAATAGCCACAGGTGCGATTATATAAATTGTGTGATGTATGGTCGTTCAATTCACACAAAAATAAATACCCATTATTTTCCCTTTCTCTTTTTTTCCCTTTCTTTTTCCTTTCGTTCTCTCCTCACTTCTCTTTCATACGGTCCCAATTATCACTTTTTTTTACTGTGGAATTGAGCACCTTTGGAATGAGAAGCTGGTATTTATCCTGCTGAAAACAGCTTCTGGCTGAACTCTTTCGAAATCGGTGGGCTTTATATTGTTTATCTATAAAACCTCTTTATCACTGCTTTCGAGCCTCTTATCCCACTATAAAAAGGTGTTTGTCTCGCGAGTCTAGCGATATGGCAAGTCGAGACTTTCGGCGACAAAGGGGCGGTAATTTGACGAGCTCTATTTCCGCGGCTGCTCAAAATATTCCAGTCATTCCCTTGAATAAACATGTGAGGGAATATATGAAGGCATTGGACAGCCTTGACGCCCCTGAGGATTGGTCTTCCAATCCGGAGCTCCCTTCTCCTGAAGAAGCATTGGGAACTGATAGCGGGGAGGAAATATTACTTGTTCCAAACCAAGTGGAAGGGCCATGGATTTCGCGAGAGATCTACTTGAAAACTCACTACAATCTTCTTCGAGAAGATGGAGTTGCTCCTTTGCGAGATGCGGTCGCGTACTTTCGAAATGAACCTGGAATGCTTGATTCCCCAGATTGTTGCATTTACGAGAAGGTAAGATTACTGTGCTGATCAAACAAAAAATTGTAGCCGTCTATGTCCTGGTACCTAACAATATCTTGTTCAAAAAGGTCCATTTCACCGGGCTCCAATTTGCCCAAACTGGAATTGCGGTCAGAATCCAATTTTCTACTTCTCGAGCAGGGAAAAAAATCGTGTGGGAATATTCGAGTCGATTGATGGCAGGGAGCATCGTAGCCTTAACCCCCGCAAATGACTGCTTCAAAACGACCTGCATTGTGGCAGTGGTGGCGGCCAGGCCTTTGGACAGTGTGAAGGCCAGCCCATCTGAGATCGATCTTTTCTTCGCCAATCCGAATCATGCAGAATTCGATTACCAGCGAGAATGGATCATGGTACAGGCCCGCTGCGGATATTACGAGGCCGTTAGACACTCCATGACTGCTTTACAGAAGATGGCTAGTGAATGGTAAGGCGAATGCCCTTCCTTGCACATTGTATCCTAACTAGTTTACTAATCCGGGAAACAAAGCTTTCCTCTGTGCGATCATATCTGCAACCTCGATCCAGATATTCAACCGCCGGAGTATCTTCAAGCTAGAGGTGTTATCAACTTATCATCTGCCATGGCGAACGAGGGCGAGCAACTGAGTGCCGATATTCGTCGACCCTGGCCACCTCATCCGAAAACTCTTGATTCTTCACAATGGATGGCTCTTAAGCATATCCTGACGCAAAGACTGTCGATAGTCCAAGGACCCCCGGGGACCGGCAAAACTTATGTCTCTGTAGTAGCTCTCAAGATCATGTTGGAAAATATGAGATCTGATGATCCACCAATAATCATCGCTGCGCAGACCAATCACGCGTTAGACCAGCTCTTACGGCTGGCTGCTGAGTTTGAGCCAAACTACATTCGACTTGGAGGAAGAAGCATGGATCCTGATATCAAGAAGCGAACCTTGTTTGAAGTACGGCAGAAAGCTAACCTCCCGTTCATTGCGGGTGGTGCCTTGAGTCCTGCAAGAAGGATTCTGAGAGAATTGACGAGCGTAACCTTAAAGCTCTTTACCCCATTTAGGATTGAAAATTCTAATATTCCCTTACAACCGTCTTTTTTGCTCGAACTAGGTCTCATCACTCTGTTTCAGCATGATTCTCTTCTCAGAGGTGCAGCAGGATGGGTTCATACTAATGATCGGAACGATCCGATGTCGGCATGGCTTGGAGACAACCTTGTGAAGTATGAGGTTGTTTACAAGACGGAAACTTTTGGGTTTGATGAGGAGGAAATCGATATTGAATACGAACAACTTAAAGAGCTTGAGCGTGAACAAGGATTGCTAGATGAGGACGACTACGAGAGTCTCAAAGGTCAATATATCGCGCTGAGAGAATTCTTCGTTGCACGTGTAGCTCGCAATAACTCTGACCAAGATGTTGATGAGCGTTATTTGAGGCTTGGTGACTTATGGAACGTTCCTCTTGCTGCTCGTGCTGCGGTGTACGCTTCTCTTCAGAGACGAGCAAAAGAAGCAGTTCTTCAAAAATTCCGGGAAATTCTTGTGAAATACAACGAAGCTTGTAAGGAAATAACCATCGGAAAATGGGAGAGAGACTCTGTGATCCTTCAAGAAGCAAGGATTATCGGTATGACTACCACAGGTCTCAGCAAATACCGTGGGCTCGTTTCTAGCATCAAACCAAAGATAATCTTGATTGAAGAAGCAGCTGAGGTTTTAGAAGCCCCCATTGCGGCTGCTTGTATTGAATCGTTGCAGCATCTCATCTTGGTTGGCGATCATCAGCAACTCCAGGGTAGCTGCGCGTTAGAGGAGTTGGAGGATGAGCCATTTTACCTCAACGTGTCCATGTTCGAGAGGCTAGTTCGGAACTCCTTTCCATATGCAAAATTAGCGATGCAGAGGCGTATGAGGCCTGAAATTCGAAAAATTCTTGCTCCAATATATGCCGACTTGCAAGATCATCCCAGTGTGATCAACCGTGCTAACGTGCCGGGTATGGGAGGTGTTAACTCATATTTTTTCACCCACACCTGGCTTGAATCCTCTGACAGCCTATCTTCTAGGTTCAACGCAAGTGAAGCTAAGATGGTTATCGGGTTCTACATTTATCTCCATATGAATGGCGTTCCCGTTAAGGACATGACCATTCTAACCTTTTATAACGGACAACGCAAGATGATTTTGAAATCATTGAAATCTCACCCACTATTCCAGCATGAGTACACAAAAGTAGTGACTGTGGATTCGTATCAAGGTGAAGAAAATGAGATAGTCTTGCTCTCTTTAGTACGTAGCAACGAAAAGGAGCAAATCGGCTTCCTCGAGAATGAGCACCGCATTTGTGTTGCTTTGTCCCGCGCTAAGGCTGGGTTCTATATATTTGGGAACGCGGAGTTGCTTTCTGTGGCCAGTGGGCTTTGGTGGCAAGTCGCGCAAATCTTAAGAAAGCAACCAAAGCGGATAGGGTATTTTCTCCCTCTGACTTGCTTGAAGCACAAGCGTAGAACGTTGATTTATGGTATTATAACCCGATTATATTGATTTACCAAGTAGCTGGCGGTTTCTAACATCTTCTTTTTTCCATCTAGACTGTGACACTTGGTCGGAGCCCCGTGTTGGATGCCATGTGAAATGTGAGGTGAAGCTAGGCTGTGGGCATCAATGTCCGCTACTGTGCCATGAGTAAGAAATTTTCACCATTAACTGGCCCCGAAGGAAGCTCATGTCTAACTTCAGTACTAGATTTCCGCATTCTAGATTGCAATGCCAGGTGAAGTGCGGACGCCTTCTCCCATGCGGGCACAAATGCGCTGAAGTTTGCTTCCGTGCCTGCAAATGTGACTGTGAAGCTCTTACTGAGCCTCTTACACTGATGGCTGGAAATATTTTCAGACCTGCAACACTGGCGGAGGAACAACTCACTCCGCGTAAAACCACCGAGGAGCATTCATCGTTCATCCGCCGATATAACGACTATGCAACTGGGGGTGTACAGGTGGATGACGCTCGACTGGCAAGGGAGACTGAGCGGCTCGTCATCAATGAGAAATTGAAGCAGATGGATGAACAAGCCCATGCCGATTTATTTGGAGATTGTACTGCGTCTTCTTTGTTGAGTGAGAACCAGAACGTTATGGCAACAGAGGCTATTTCTAAGGGCAAAACCGGCGTTCGAACCAAATACACGCAGTTTTATACCAACCAGCCAGCCCATGGAAGTGGCAAAGACGACTCCCCCAGTCTATTGGACTAGAAGGGCGAAATAGTTTTCAAGATCAGGGGTGTGGGTGTTGGACTTGGTATGAGACAATGAAGTTGGCCATGTTCTTGTTAGAATGGCTTGTATCTAAGAACAAGCATTGGCTGTGCTCCACATCCCCTTTGAACCTCTAGCCCTTTAGTTTATATCTAACAAAAACAAACAACTGCAATGTACAAGAAACTTTTGTTTACATTTTCTTCACCTCAATGCCTAATTACAAGTAACCTTCTATGTGTGCAATCGATGTAAAGGCCAGACGGTATAACAGGTGAAATAAAATAAATAAATAAAAAAAAAACGCAAGAAAACGTGCCTATCAAACCTCAAACTCCATGTAAAGATGCACAATTGCTTGACTTCCATTGCTTCAAAGACATCGGTAGATTGTACACCAAGATGTGAAGGAAGATAAATAAAAAAAGAGCAAGCATGCCCAAACGCAAGGGGAATAAAATGAGAATGCCAGCGAGAATTAAGAGGGGTCAAAATATCCTTGCCGCGTAATTTGTTACGAATCATCAACCAATCTCTTCTGTTCCCACGCCTTTTTGGCGTCGTTTAGTAGCGCCTCCATGTTACCTGTGTTCTCACACATGCTTCTAAAGATCCCTCCTTCTTGGTTAATCAATTGCCATGGCCCATCGAATTCTTTTACTTGTCCATGATCAAGCACAAGAACCTTATCGTAATCAATGATAGTCTGCAGACGATGCGCGATAGTAAGAATGGTGTTTCCCTTCAACTCACGGAGTGTATCTTGAATTTTAGCGTCCGTGGCATAGTCTATTGATGCTGTTGCTTCATCCATGAGAAGTACTTTTGGGGATTTGAGCAACGCCCTGGCAAGGCAGAGTAGTTGGCGTTGACCCTGGGAGAGATTGGAGCCGGACTCGCTTATGTGGGACTCGAGATCAAGGAAGATGTTTTTGTTGTCTTGATGATGATGTGTATCACGCTGGTGGGATGAGGTAGGCGGTGAGGAGTAAGTGGTGCTTCCGACTGTGGTTCCCTCAGCAGTATCTGACTCGGTAGATCCGTCTAAGAGAAGGGACGCGTCGGATTCTGG
The DNA here is from genome assembly GCA_032988175.1 of Myotisia sp. PD_48. Lineage (NCBI taxonomy): Eukaryota > Fungi > Ascomycota > Eurotiomycetes > Onygenales > Myotisia > Myotisia sp. PD_48. The sequence continues at coordinate 138,981 of JANTQB010000009.1, forward strand.
TATCAATTCTGTAATGGCTGGGTTTTGTTGACTATTTTCAAGTTCTAACGGGCCTGGAGGCCCAATGAGATGAACCTGGCGTAGCGCTGTAAAGATTTCCTCGTCGGTAAATAACCCAAATGGGTCGAGATTGGTTCTTATTGTTCCAGTGAATAGGGTTGGATCTTGTGGCACGATGGTGATGGATTCGCGTAGATCTTGTAATCCGATTAAACCGACATCCACATTGTCGATGAGTATTCTTCCTGTCACGGCCTCAAGTCCTCGGAAGAGAGCTAGAGCTAGCGAACTTTTTCCAGCACCGGTCCGCCCAACAATCCCAACGCGTTCACCAGGTTGAATGGAAAAACTAACATTCTTTAAGACACAGTCAAGTTCTGGTCGGTAACGGGTCGAATATTCAACAAATTTCACGGCACCATGAGTCGGCCAATTGCGAGCTGGTCTATTATCAGGAACAATGGCAGCTGCCTCCTGTTCCACCTTTATATACTCATCTATCCTCTCAACAGAGTTCATGTTCTGCTGATTTTCCGCATAAAGTCGAACTAGCCATAGAATGTTTTCGGCGAATGTGATAGCATAAGTCATGGACAACCCAGCTGCACCAGCATCTATCTTTCCTGTTTGTAAGAGAACAAACATGGCTGAAAAGAAGGACACTAAAGCACCGGTTACGTCAACTCTTGCGGATAACCATCGATTAGCTGCCCATAGGTATATATAAGGCCTGTTATAGGTATTAATAAGGGTGTGGTTATCTAGAATAAACCTCGCACCGTCTCCATAAGCCCGAATAGTAACGACACCGTTCAGTGTCTCACCGAATTGCTGATAGAGGGGACTGCGCTGTATGGATTCTAGCCGTTTCAGATCGCGCGATGAGCTGAGGTAAAAAAGACCAAGGCCAAAATAGATCATAGTAATGAATACACCGGCAATTAGGAAACCAGGAGTGATGATTGAGATCAAGATAACAATCATAACCACTGCCGCAGCGCAATGCATCATCCCGATGGCTGTGCCGGCGACTTCCTGGTCAATGGATTCGATATCTTTCGAAAAACGATTCATAATACGGCCCAATGGTGTTGAATCAAAGAATCTAAATTTGGCATGACTCACGGCGCGGATTAGCCAGGTATGAATCTTCCTTGAAGCGTGGAGAGAGCCCCAGAAAAAGATAAGTTCACGGAAAAGAGTGATGAAAATGTATGCCACGGCGAGAACGGCGTAGACTCCCAAAAAGTACGACTCGTTGATGTCAGCATATTCTCGGGTAGCATGGGCTGCATCAGTGACTTTTGACTGCCATATAAAACTCGATGCTTTATTCGCAAGATTGAAAGTTGGAATAGCTGAATTGCTGAGAGTCAAATTGCCAGCTCCAAGCATGCTAGGATCGGTATCGCGAATTTCATACGAATTAGCCCACTGCCTAACCCATACATTTGGGGCTAATGAGGCAAGTTGATGCGTCATGAAAGATCCAAGAGCTAATACCCAGTAGTACCACGGCCCCATAGCCCGAAGGTACATAAAGATTGTAGAAAGTGGAACACTTCCAGTTACTTTTTCCTCGGCGTTAAATGCAAGGGCAGCATCTTTGTTTTTCTTTTTAGATGCTGCCTCTCCATTTGCATCTTCCGTAGCGGTTTGACTCGCAACTAATTCCTCGAGATTCGATTGTGCCCGGGAAATTGGTCTAGATGCACCGATAGAGCTTGGGCCAGAGTTCAGAACACCGTCATCGAGAGCCCCAGAAGCAATGAGATCTTGTGGCGAGCCCTGTGCAGTGACACGTCCGTTATTAAGCAAGACTGCGTATTCAGCCTGTGGCAAGGCCAAAGTTATGTTATGGGTGACAAGAATACAAGTTCGATGCATCATCAGCGGGCCTCGGATGGCATTTTGGAATATATGTTGAGCCGTATGAGAATCAACCGCACTTAGACAGTCATCTAGAAGTAGATGGCGGGCCCTGCTATACATTGCACGAGCTAATGATATGCGTTGTTTTTGGCCACCGGAGAGACCAATACCTTTTTCTCCGACTGGGGTTAGGTCGCCGGCATCTAATATTTCTAAATCGCGTTCCAGACTGCAGGCATGAATTACAGCGTTGTATCGATGCTCATCGTAGGGAGATGAGAAGAGGATGTTTTCTTTGATGGTGCCATTGACGAGCCACGCCTCTTGAGCACAATAAGCGACGCTCTCAATTAGACCTGTTTCTGGGTTTGGTCGGAGATCAGCTCGGTCACTTGTTCCGCCGGGAAGTGATACAGAGCCCTCGATCAAGTTCATTTCTCCAAGGAGAGCCATCAGCATGGATGTTTTTCCTGAACCCGTTGGCCCGGCAATGACGTTTAGTTTTTCGATCTGGAAGTTAACATCTACACCAATGAGACGGAAGGCACCCGTACCATGCGGTGCTGGTTTTGTGACGCTCGAGCCCCAAGCAAGCGTAGCGTTTTCTAAGCAAATTCTAGGTTCTTCCTGGGAGTTACTGCTTCTCAGTTGGTGATATTTTGCTGTTTCTTCCTCATTCAAGAAGTGTTCGACCCGATCTATCGACACTTTGGCTTCAAGGACATGAGCAGCCATATCCGCAAGCCGATCTAATGGGACCCGAAGCAAGGCAAACATAGCGAGTGCTGGGAAGGCAATTGATGGAATCAAGTGTTTGCCCTCGACTACGGTGAAGATGAAAAAAGTGCTCAATGTGGTGAGCAATGGTGTGCCATAGAACAACGTTGCGGCCATGGACCAGAGCCAAAACCGTTTACGTAGATATTTCAATTCAATCCTTCGCTTCTCGTTGATGATCCCTTCAAATCTCTGCTCCCAAGCAAAGTATTTGATAATTCGGATATTTTGCAGCACTTCATTAGTAGAATGGACTCGAGCATCAGTGCTGGAGAGAATAGAATGCTGGACTTTTCTGAATCTACTCGCGATATAAACGTTGGCTGGGGCGATTAGTACCATCATCAAGATACCTGCAAAAGCGCTAACCCCCAGGACCTGGTATAGGAAGTACACAGCAACAACCACTTGAATGGGAACACTGGCCCAAAGAAAATGTAGATAAGCACATATCTCGCTGACTTTGAACGAATCGATGGCCATCAAATTAATGATTTTTCCAATGTTAGCCTGCAAGTCAACTTCTTCGGCATGTTCTTCGGGTTTATTCTCCTTGGAAACGGTAGCTTTGTTCTTGTTTTTCTTGAAGAAATTCAACTTATTTTGGCCCTTTTGCTCCTCATTTTCCTGCTTCTCTTTGACATGTCCAACGTATGCACCAGCTTTGCGACGTAGGGCTTTGGCATAAAGTTCCCCAACGATGATTGCTCGAAGTTTTACGCTGAGTTCTCTGCCTATCCATAAAGCTTGACCATCAGAGATTGCCTGTGTGACTCCACAAACGAACATGAGAGTGACATAAAGCCAAGCAGCATTTCGTGATTTCGACTCCGGTTCCTCGACATATTCTAGGATCAATTTCAAAAGCCAGGTAGGGATGAACGTGAATAGTCCCGCAATTGCAGTCCATGCACCCTGTATAAGTAGGGTACGTTTGAAATACCGAAGAAGCTTCCATGCAAGGGAAAGCGATTTCTTGGCTTGCCTAAAACTAACCAAAACAGCGGTTGCTTGGTATTTTGGCTTGAGATTCCACACGTCTTTGATGGTTAAAGGATTTTTATACCCTTCCCAGATCATAGAATCCATCCAAGCGAATGTTGCCAGGGAAAGCACGCTGGCGAACTGGTCTTTGGGCGGTGTCAACCCCTCTTCATGTTGAACTAGAACAATGGCATCACCTTTCCGAGTGGTCAAGGCGATCAGGAGAAGGAGTGTCGAGAGTGAAGCGTCGACGATGACGAAAATCTTACTATTGTCTGCTGGAGGGTGAATAATGACAGACCGTAAAACCATCACAAGAAACAACCACTGTAGTGCGTATAAAGTCGCGGTGTGGTTCCATAATTTGGGCAACGAAGCGGGACGTTTAGGAGATGAATAACACAGTAGCCGGATACAAGTTAAGAGTAGAATATAAGCCCATGATGATAGCCGTGCAATGGCGGGAACTTTGGCAGGCGTTTCAACAGTTGAAATAGCAATCCCACTGGTGATGACTTCCGCAACCAAGGCAAGGACTTCTACCGTATTTATCACGGGCTTTCCCCAAGGCCGATTGGGCTCGACGGCAATATCAGCTGTGCGGCTAAGAGCCTTATGTAGCATTAAGTCCTCTTCTTCATCGTTCGCGTCCCCGTTTGGATCATCAGAATACACATCGACTACGTCCGAGGGGATTTGGTTGTAGGCATTCTTCCTGCGCTTTTCGGCGATACGATAAAGAAGGGTATGCGAAACGATCAGGATTAGTGACACAATAATCGCGGCAATCGGGAAAATAAACCCTAGATACCTAATTGGCAAGAGACAACATTTGTTAGCACTAAAAACGAAAATAAAGAAAAGAAAAAAAAGGGAAAACAGGGCCTAAATGAGTGTACGATGGATGGTTTTTACGCACTTCCGCTGGAAACATTGCGAGAGATCATCGATGTGCCATATAGGACCATCACAGGCACCTTGCATTGCGGCTTAATAACAAAGAATTGTTCAGGTTCAGCGAAGGGAGGCCAATGCGGGCATGCACAGGCTGAAATCTCGTTGACGCAGCCAGAATTAATTGTTCGGATGGGATATTTGGCATGGCATATTAGGATGGACGACAGATAAAGAAATTAAACGATCTCTGACTGTCGTTACAAATAGTATGATAGCCAGAGGATTAAGAAGCGGTCAGAATACAAGAAAGGATCACGGATCGAAAGCAACGATGCAAGATCAATCTCGGGTCTGGAGTTTAAAAGGACGAAGTGGAGCAACAAGTATTAACAATTTAAGTGTCAAGGATGGAATAAATTATTAAGTTGGTGGAGGTTGGAAGTTGGTGGTTTTGGTCATTAATGTATTTTTTCCTTCCGGTGGTTATGGTGGAGATTGTAACCTTTGTAGCTAGCTCAGGATGGCAGGTACTTTTCACTTCCCGGGCATACCCAGCAGGGTGCTTCCAGGCTGTACGACGGGGAGGGAGTGAGAGAGTGAGTCGCACACAACACGTACAATCTGAGGTTGGACAGGGTGAGGTCAAGACGCGATGCCTGCTCATATAAATAAATATTGCTCCTGGTCTCTCTGGTCACCCGCTCTGCAGGGTGGTTCCTTGAGAATAATCGTTGAGGAGGGGGGGTGCTCTTTTTCTTTTTCTTCTGGTTGTAACTCCGTAATAATTCTTCGTAATAAGTCTTAGTTAAGTTCCTTTAACAAGCGATGCTTTTTGCTTCTTCTGGCCTTTTTTGCCCCACCAGCGCCTGCTCGCCCCACCGCGGCTATCAGCTGACCTGGCTGGGACTAGTCGGACCGACTGATATTCCGCTCCGTTGTCTTATCAATCTTGCCGATCTTTGCCTAGAAGGGAACAGCAGCCATTGGGAATAAAAGGAACAGAAGGGAATTCAATCAGAAAAAGGAAATAAAAAGAAATAAAAAGAAACAAAAAAAAAGATCAAAGAATAAAAAGAGGATACGCACATGGTCTCAGACTGATATTCAACCTTAACTTGCACAGTTGACGTCGCGATGCCCTGAATTTGTTGCTCTCATCTGTAAATTAAACTCGTTTTCTGTGTAACAACAGCAGACCTGACACACACACACACCTTCTGTACGCCCTACACCATCATGGCTTATCATAGTCTACCGAGCACATTCGTTCCCATGCAGAATATATAATAGCATCGGATAATGTAGTCAAATCTCAATCTTTTCTATCCAATCATAGACCAGATTCCTATGTGCATTCTCCTATTTCCCCGGGTATGGAGTCCAGACCAGGGATGATTGCAGGGTGGAGGCCAACATTGGACAGGGCTTCTCTACCTTCAAAGCTTAATCATAAAGATCCTGGCAACTGCTGCTGGAGAACCAATGGCTCAAAGAAGGGTTTGCATCAGGATAAATTCAAGGATGAGCAACTGTATGAGAAGGTTTTGCTCACTAGATAGTTATCCAAAACTAGGTGCGATGATGATTAAATAGTTGAAGAGATAAGGCTGCTATTATAGGTTGTAGTGTCATATCAACTTTAACTCATAGAATCAATAAAAAGATCCACCATGTTTGTAACCATATCAATGTTGTAAGATCCATTGCTTGAACCTGCTTGATTTCATGCAGGCAGTTTTTTATCCACTTAAAATTTTCACATCTAGAGTCAAAGATACAGAGTAAGAGAAATGGAAGGTTAATTTAAATATATTTAGAATTTACTGCCCACCATAGCTTGGTAATATTTCTTTTTTCTCGTACCAGGGAAGCCAAAAATGCGGTTGGACTGAGATACCCGTCCCTACATTTTGTTTGCATGAAAATTGTCCAGAATACCCTGGTCCCAAGAACGAACCGGTGGAAGAATATACTTCTCTACAACTTACAATTTTTTCTTTTGAGTAATAATAAACCTCTCGGTAATCCTTTGGCCGAATCACCCCATTATCCAGCGAGTCAGCAAACGCTCTCTTCATCCGACCCACAAGATGACCGCCCCTAGATACATACCTCCACACCATCGTGGACAGCCTCATTTCAAACAGAAATACCAAGGAGAACTAAACCCAAGAAATGGAGTTTGCATGAGATACAAGGATAGTTTGGGTGCGCCTCCGATGACGAGAAAACCAAACAAATGATCAATCTCCACAGCCAGAACCCCATTCTGAACAAACCTAGGGAACAGGGGGAAAAAGGTCCAGGTACCCTCCGTAGCGGTCTTGGTGACACCAATACTCTAAGCTACATTCTTCTCTTCTACAACGCGCATGCATACTGGACCTCAAAACGAGAGATTTTCTGTCGCCGCAGATTGAACCTGCTAGAGGGCATTCCAATTTCTTCTGGAGTGGATAAAAGCGAAATCCAATCTAGTCGATCTTATCCGGTGTTTTCCCAGCATAAACAGAAAGGCAAAGATGTTTTTGTGTTCTTGGGCCATTACAAAATCCAATCGATTAGATATCTTCAACCCCATTCGAGTGAGTTAAGGGAGTATCTAACAGCGAAATTCGGAGCTATGTTGATCAACGCCGCGTGGACTAAAAAGATTGCGAAGAAATGGATAGCTGTACGTCTGGAGAAAGATGAATCAAGAGACGGAGAACCGCCCTCGATGATTCATCAGAAGCAGGGTGTCAATTAGATGCTACATGGTTAATAACTAACTAGAATGAGCAAACACGGGTTAGGACATAGTTAGTAGAATAGGCATACAACGGCAGACCCACGACGGAGGAGTAAAGCAATATTCTTCAAACGAAAAGTCTGAACTGAGTACAGATTGTGATGGAGATATTATGTAGAACTCGTCGGGCATCCTGCTTGGCATGACATCATGTGATATTCACGGGATATGCACGGGACCACTTAGATTGAGTGGGTCGCAGAGAGAGAGAGAGAGGCAACTCATCTCATCTCATATCATCAATATAAGATCTTGATCCTCCTTCCGCTCTCCTATATTGAGCTGCTCCATCTACCAAATAGTGGATCTATTTTTCGGCACATCATGTCGTCGAATATTCGATACACCCAGGCTCCCCAGCGGGATTCCATGGACAACCAACAGCATACATATGCTCCGCCATCTTACCAACAAGCCGTTGATCCCACTACTGGGTTGCTGGGAACCCCAAGGAGCGAAGACGATAATGTCCCAGACGACTTCAAGGTATGTGGACCGTAGTCGAGATGCAACCTTTGGAAAGGTAACAAAGTACTAATATTCCGCCTTGGGATACAGTTCGGAGGCTCGGTGGCAGAAGCCACCCTGCCTATCCGCATGCAGTTTATCCGCAAGGTCTATTCCATTCTGTAAGTTACGACATATATATATCTATTCCATCGGAACCCTTGGCTCTGGTGCTAACTGCTACTTCTGGAATATAGGACGGTCCAACTTATCGTTACTGCCGCTCTGAGCTCCATATCTTTCTTTAACCCCGAGCACAAGCGCTGGGTGCAGTCAAACTCATGGATGATGATCGGTTCTATGGTTGGCGCCATTGTGTTTATGCTCCTCGCATTTTGGAAACGCAGAAGCTACCCTACCAACCTCCTCTTCCTCTCAGCTTTCACCCTGCTTGAGGGTTACGCCATCAGCGTCGTCACCTCGTTTTATGATGCCAGAATAGTGATCAATGCACTGATATTAACGTTGGGCCTGTTCCTGGGGTTGACTCTCTTCGCCTGCCAGAGTACATACGATTTTACTAGCTGGATGCCTTATCTCTTCGGCGGATTATGGTTCCTGGTCCTCTTCGGATTTGTAGCGATGTTCTTCCCTATAGGAAGTAAGCTGGAACTAATATATGGAGCTATCGGCGCCTTGATTTTCAGCGGGTATATCCTAGTTGATACTCAGCTCGTGATGAGACACTATCACGTCGAAGAAGAGATTGCCGCTGCCATATCCCTCTATCTGGATATTATCAACCTGTTCTTGTCAATTTTGAGGATCCTGAACAGCCAAAGCAATAACTAAATAGTGTTAACCTCTCCACTTTTGCGTTCCGAGGCCGTCTGTTTTTTTTCTCTGTTACTCCACTTTCAAAATGTGATGATGGAAATGTCATGTTTTTGTGACTTTGGTTGTTGGGCTGTACAGGATTTCACTTTAGTTTAGCGTTTAGTTTAATATCTTATATTTTCACTGATAGCAAAATATTTACATTTTTTTCCCTTCCTTTCCCCCTGCCTATTGTACTATTGTAACCTATCAGAAATGATCCGCTGAGATGAATATACTACGCGTTTATCCAGTTTCAAGGTCATACGAGAAAAGTGTGTAAGAAATCCACACTACGAAATTGACAAGTCTTACAGTATTGCTATGGTCGATATGATGTTTGCGAAGGTCATAATTTACGGGAGGCAAGGCATTCAACTGTACACAGTATATTGGGTCAACATAGCACGTACAGTCCCGGAACGTTAGTCTCACAAGCCTAGAATATACAGTAGTATCATGCAAAAGGAACGATAATGGGCCAAAAACAACAGGGCAGGTTTCCCATGTTTCTGTACACAGCAACAAGTATATAAAGTGAAATAGATAACCAAAAATAAAGAGACCCGGAAGTTAGCATACGCTGGGGGTTCCAGACATACACTTTCTATCAACCGTTGAATGCATTTCAAAGAAAGAAATAATAACAAGGAAAGGTTTCAAGTCATGAAGTAATAGGGTCTGAATGGCAAGGAAATATTAGAACTAGTTAGTAGATGAAAAATCAAACCGGGCGCGCCATTACCAATCCCCTATTTATTTCGGGGGAATACTCAGTTCTAACATTAAAAAGCGGACAGAACAACGCTTCTATGGATCGAGAGGCGGGAATAATCGTGATGATGATGGAATACGTAATTATATCGGTAGTTGTATTGGGAAGACGTATGCGATATGCAAAATCCACGCAAATGCCGGGTGGGTAATATCAGCTAGAAGAGTGTTGTTTGGATTCGAGCAACAGAATATAATATACCATCCTGTAGTGTATTTATGAGCTATTCGTTATTCGTTATGAGTTGCCAGGAAGAAAGTGTTGGTAACAAGACACACGATCATCACGACAATCCCGTACACTGCAAGAGCTAGACTGAGGCGTCTGATAAGCCCTTTTCGCCAATGCTTTGCTTGGGGCAGGATGCCACTGCCCCCCAACAGGCTAGATCCAACACTAGAATCGATCACATCCTCTTCATCGGACATACCGTCTGTCGCCAATTCATCGTTTTCCTTCATCAGACGTTGATGTATGCTAGAATCGGGCGAAGATATCTTGTAATAGAAGAGCCCTGGAAGAATGAAGCTAATGCTGGTGCTGCCAGTACTCCCTACATATGCTAGCACTGCTTCGAGGGAAGAAACAGTCATGGAAACGATATAACTCAGAACTATCAGAACGGTGGTGATAACCGCGAAACGAACATCACTCATCCCATCACTAGATGCGCCGGTTCGAGGTATGAGAGGGTTACGGTTCGGGGAGGTACTTGAAGGGCTGGAAGATTTCGTATTCGGTCTCCATTTCAAAACTGCATCCAAGGATGCCCTGCAGGGGTGAACCTGGAGCGGGAATGAAAATACTACAAGGACAACAATTGCCGCCCGAGCAATGGTGGCTGATAAGGATGGGGCAAACATCCCAACTATGTTGCCACCAATGTGGTCACCATAGGTAAGATATCCGGTTATACCGATGATCACGTAGGTTGCGGCTGCGCTACCAATACTTGCGGCAATGCAGCTTGTAGTTCGGTAGTGGCTGTTATTTGCGATCTCATTAAGTATCGAAAACATCTAGAGGGAGATGTAGCGTTAGCATTGTAGACATCATGGATGTAAAATAATGATCTAGGTAATGCTCACGTTTTGATGGCATGTATATGCAAACACAATAACCGGGAAAACGCTCAACGCTGGTATCAGCCCTTGCCAATGTACAATGCGAATAGGGCCACGGCCTTCCATCGCCTCTCCCTTAATGAAGTGTGCAACCACAAGAATGAGTAGATAGCCAATAGAACTCAACGCAATGATACTGGTATATTTCAAAGAATCCAGTCGCCGAAGAAACGATAACGGAATAACAATTAACCTAGAAGAAACAGGCCATTGTTAGCATACGATCTGGTACTACGTTTTTAAGAACCGGGAGGACAGGAAATTGCAAGCATACATAAATGCTGTAATCCAAAAATGACGATCGTAGAGGTAATCCGTCCCGGAATTTTCGCCCACGAATCCCTCGATAACTCCTGGCATTAAATCGCCAATAATAATAAGATAGCTGACACCAACACCAAAACATTTGATAGCGATTGCAGCGTCGAAAATCACGGCCGCATTAGGATACGTCAGTTGTGAAAGGGCGAAGAACGAGGCGGAACCCCGTTCCAAATATCGTGCGCATCTCGTTTGTAGATAGAGGCCAAATGCTGCTGTTAATCCAGCCCAGAGAACGACGGTTACGCCCAAAAGTATTCCTAATCGTGATATAGCGTGAGGCATGGCCAGGGCTCCAGCACCTACAACTGCAACGAGCGTCAGAATCGGGTTTGTTCTGGAGGAATAGTCCCAGGGTAGACTTACTCGTATTAAGCAGGTTTATCACACTGCTTACCCAGCTGGCTTGTCCGGCCACGCCAGCATCTCGTTTCCCGTTCCATTGCCGTCTATATTCCATTCCTTCGATTAGCCACTTCGCTGGACCCCATGACTTGGAGGGATAGCTCTACCCACCTTCGACCCCGACTACTATGGCTACTACTCCCTGCACTGACTCCCACCTCGTCGTCCATGGTAGGATGGGTATATCTAGCTGGGACGACCGGTGTCCCAGGTAACCCAATACGTGACTCTGTGTTCAGCTCTCTTGAATTTGAAGGCAATCTATTCAGCCCCAAGACATCTTGCGCAGGTGGCAGCTGCGGGTACGTTGAACAATCCGAAGCGTAGATAAGAGTTCTGAAAGGAAGTGAACAAAAAAAAATAAAAGAAAAACCGGTAAAGGATAAAAACAGGGGTTAGTTCAAATCAAAGGCTGTGGATTAGATAAATGGTGGTATTTCCGAGCCAACTTGCGATGGAACTTTGCTTGGATGATTCTTTGGCTGCAATGAGGTTTCACACTAACTCCACATAATAATCAACTAATCCATCAGCCAACCATTTATGCTGGAAGGCCACGCGACACCCTTCTAACTTGTTAAACATTAGTTATGTTAAATAATTATTCTTTACGGTGTTATTCATTCGGCTCATTCTTATTCATTATTCTCTCTCATTTTTTTTTTCTTTTACCTGCTTGCTTCGAGTGAACGATCCCGAAAGCATACAAATCCCTGACTGATTGATTGCGTGTCCTTGTCAGCTTCTATAGTTCGGCCCATTATCATCTTCATACCATTCATCAATTGATGATAATGATGATGATGATTTCCTACTGGGAGAGACAGATCATCCTCAAAATACTGCGTCAAAAGAATAAGAATTTCAGTGACTATCCGCTTATCTGCCCTAGTTATCCCTTCCCTATCTCTCTCTCCCTATCTAGCGATCTCCCGTGAACTTTAAGTGTGCAATAACCCCATAACTAACTACTACAGCAGTGCAAAATCAGATTCATGTTGAATGGACTTGAATATGAAAACGCCTTTTAACGATAATGAGGGCTTTTGGGTTGATGGTTTCCGTAACTTATTAATAACTTCTCTAATAACTACTTGTACCAGGGAAGTATAAAGTTTTTGAGCCATAATATGAAATCTAACCCATTCGTAAGAAATGGTGGGAGTTCGTTCCTCTACCAAGCCCTGCCCGTAGTGAATCTATTAATAAATGTAACTAACACTAAACTGAATGGGGCCAGTCTACAGTTCAAAATCATCTTCAGTCTATTCTGCTTCTCAACACTCTGTGTAAACAAGCCATCTAGGGTCTCCTAGAGCGATAATATGAATACAGAGTAATAATGGCCTTGACATATTTCTATTTCTGAGCCTATGCCAACGCCCCATCGCTAAAGGGGGCCAATACTGCAATTCCCTCATCTTTGCATATCGTGGTGCATCATGCGGAATACGATGGGAAAACTCTGAGGTTCTTCTTTCCGATGAAACAAAAATTCTGAAGCTTAAAATTGTGATATGCAAGCCAGCCTGAAAAGTGTTTAGTTGGCACCGGGTTTCCCCCAGGTTCCCGATTGGATCATCTTTAGAAACCCGGCGTCCGTCTCTACTGCAGAGCCTTTGTTGTTCCCTGCCCTCCCGACTGGGCCCGGATCGTTGAAGAGGCCAACTTTCCTCACTGATTTAGAAACCTCCACAACCGCACCACCTTCGATCGTGATCCGGGCACCTTCGTTGGGCTTGGACCTATCCAAAAAGGATTCGTGGATTTCCTCTTTCTCAACCAAAGCAAGCATTACGGTGGCTACATCTTCAGGTGTGACCCATTCCTTGTCCTCGCGTATCATAACCATTTTATCCGGACTATCAGTCCAGAGGGGTGTCTTGATATACCCTGGCGCCACGGCTGCGACACGGATCCCAATTTGATCGAGCTTGGCTAACGATCGGACAAACCCACTGATCGCATGTTTGGACGCCATATAGGTGGGTAAGCTAAAGTTGGCGCCTTGTGCAGCTATACTACAGCAATGGATGATTGTTTTGGGGGTCTTTGCGTTGGCAAAGCGGGAGATCGCGAGTTGAGTGGTGCGGATAGGATGGACGATATTTACATCGATCAAGGCATACCGTGAACCGGATGGAGAATCTTTGCTTTCTGGGGAGCCAGGTGGGTACCAAAAGCTAGAAAATTTCTGCCAGTATGCATGGATTATCAGCATACCTTCCCCTCTACTTTCATATTTGTGTGCAAGATACATACGGGCTCAAAAATGCCAGCACCTGGGCAGACAATGTCTATTTCTCCGAATTCTTTCTCTGCAACATCGAACATGCGCTCCAGGTGTGCCCAGTCAGTGACATCCGTCTCCTGGAAGACTGCACGGGGAGTAGATGACGAGTATTTCTTCACTAATTCCTGAGCCTCGGGACGTAGAGCTAGATCTGCTATGAGGCAATTGCACCCATTCTCTAAAAGCTGCTGGACAAAACACAGGTTTATGCCTATATTTCTATCAGCCCACAAGCGACCAACATGAGACAGGGAAGTCCTTACCAGAACCAGCTCCAGTAACAATTGCTGTTTTTCCTTTAACCGATCTGTCCATTATTCTGACAATGCAGTTTTGCTCGACGGAGAATCAAGTAATATCGGAGCTCAAATCTAAATTGCTACACAGACCAGACGTTTCTTGACCATTGCTCTTTATTTGTATTTGATAGACAACCCCTCAGCCCCTCAGCCCCTCAGACTCTGTTACCCGTCTACCATCCCAAATCTGCGGAGAACACGACGGTGGCACCGAGCTTGTTGTTCCACACAAGCGGGGCAGTCAAAATCCAGACTTATTCTCAACCCGAGATACATTGTTGCGGCAACTTTCCGGTCTTTATCAATATACTCTAATCTATGACTTCAGTTCAGATCGTAGGACTTGATACTAGAAATTAAGTGGTAGGATGAAGGTTCCAAGTCAGTAAGTAAGGTTGTTCTCCCAGCCAACTCAGTCATAATGTCGGGTGGCTTCCATTTACCGGAGCTAGAATATATACTATATTTCGAGGGGAAAAAATTAGTAGTACCTCATTGCATTCTAGATTGTTCACCCATTGAGTTGAAGATGTACATCCAGCTGTCCATAAATATAACTAACTAAACGGGCGATGGTTGGGGGGATGACAAAGCAACTGGTAAACACGCCAAGCGACACAGCAACAAGAAACAAAGTCGAAGATGCACCTTCACGCATACTCCCTCCACTGTACTGCCCTCAAATGCCGTGGTAAGGAGGTCATACAATGCGGCTGGGGCTATCTTATTTGCTGTGGACATTGATTGTTCCCACGGCTTTAGCAATCCTAGCGGACGAAGCGTTCCACATCGACTATCACCATGCCCTGTTAGGAACTCCCAGACCTGACACAACCTTCTTCCACCAACTGAGTTATTCCTCCATCATCGGGCTACTTTATACTGTCTCTGACGAACACATTCTCGGAGCTGTTAATCCGGGAGATGGCTCGCTTGTTTGGCGACAGAACCTTTCCGACTACACCACCCAACCGCGACCGAATATACTGTTGAAAGCATTTGAAGGGGATCATGCGATAGTTAGTGCAGTTGGAAACGATGTGTATTCCTGGGATGCTATAAACGGGAAGCTATGGTGGTCATCTAGATCCCCTCGTGGCCCCGTGAAAGACATCCAGTTTGTCGAACCAGCAGCAAAAAAAAACCGCGTAACCATAGCCCAGGATACCGTTGTGCTCTCTGGAGATAAATTCGGTATCATTAGACGGCTATCTGGTGATACTGGGGAAATAAATTGGGAATATAAGGATGAAAGGTACGTGACCGTCCCTATTTCCAAAACGGGGACTGATATTTGGTTTTAATTCTGACTTCTACAATGCTTAGCGATAACCTGCCCCTTCAAATATCGATATCTCAAAAATTCGTGCATTATATATCTCTGCAAGCTGTCTCGCGAAAGGGATATAAGATCCATATTCAAACCTTAGATATAAGCGACGGGCGTAAGACACAGCAACACGCGATAAACTCCGAAACTGAGTTGACCAATCCGGATTCTATCATTTTCATTGGCGGAAACTCCGCAGTGCCCCTTATTGCTTGGACCGACGACTCGCGGAGCATCCTCAAACTAAACATCATCGGATCGAAATCGGTGTCCACCATCGACATACAGGAAGGCGTGCAGTCCGTTCAAGTCCATGCCTCCCAGACGTCGACTAGCCAACCACATTTCTTGATTCAATATGAAGCAGAATTCGAGTCATGGGCAGACATATACCATGTAAACCCCAAGACCTTTGCCTTACTCAAGAAATATACCATCCCGAGACAAGCGGAGAAAGCTGTGTTTTCAACAAGCTCTACCGAAGGCAGTCTTTATTTCGTTCGTATCACCTCCTCTGAAATCAACGTATATTCATCCGCGTCTGATGTACTGCTTGGTAAATGGGCGATCAAAGAACCCCTATCGAGACAAGTTAGGCACGCTGCTTCTGAGGTAGCCCAAGGGTCCGCAGTCTCCGTTCGAATTACACAAGTGGAAGAATCAGGCGATTGGACTTTAATTAACAATGGAGACCTTCAATGGAGCCGACCTGAATCTCTCGTCGGCGCTGTAGCTGCGGGATGGGTGGATATTAACGGAGTTGAAACCCTTGCCCATGAGCTTGAGGTTGAAGGGCACCAAAACATCTACATGGCCTATATCCATCGATTGACACGGCACATAAAAGACCTGCAGGACCATCTCCCACAATGGATAATGGAACTACCACTACGTATTCTCTCAAGCTTCTTATCGACTGACGGCACTGATCTGACTGAGTTTGGTTTTGGAAAACACCTTATTCTCGCCACGAAAAGCGGACGGGTTGCAGCACTTGATACAGGTCACCAAGGAAAAGTCGTGTGGAATATCAAAGCTGCGAGCCTTGATTCTGACTGGAAGGTTAATGCGATTGTAGCCCAACACGGTATTGCTACCCTATACCTTGGTGATGGAAGTACCCTCAAACTGAATGTGTCCACCGGAGATCTCCTTGATCGTACTTTGCCGACGTCTGCGCTCTCGTCAATCGCGTTTGTACCTGATTCTTCATCAACATCTGTCGTTGGCGCGGATGCGAACGGTGTTCCGACATCTTCGGTCAGCGAGAATACGTTCATTGTAACTCAAAGTGGTGACGGGAAAATACTAGGTTGGCGGGGCGGCATCGATGCCCCTTCCTGGGAGTTCTCGCCCCCAGCAGGGCAAAAGATCATACGCGCCATTGTCCGACCCGCCCATGATCCTGTTGCATCAATAGGCACTGTCCTTGGTAACCGATCAGTTCTTTACAAGTACTTAAACCAAAACCTAGCCTTGATAACCACAGTCGGGGATGCATCAGTTTCCTTCTATCTCCTAGACGGTGTCTCTGGTCAGATCCTGCACACGGTGACTCATTCTAACGTCGATATCACGCAACCAATCCCCTCCGTTATTTCTCAAAATTGGTTCGCCTACTCGTTTTGGTCAGATGTCAGCGAAACGTCCCAAACTAAAGGTTACCAGCTTGTTGTTTCGGAATTATATGAGTCCTCTCTCCCCAACGATCGTGGCATTCTCGGGGATTCAAGGAATTACTCCAGTATCCATGCTGCCACACCTCGCCCCCATGTCATATCACAGGCCTATATGATTTCGGAGGCAATCTCAAGTATGGCAGTTACTCAAACCCGCCAGGGGATCACCATTAGACAATTGCTCTGTGCCCTTCCTTCATCGAATGCCATTGTTGGAATTCCTCAGCCGGTTCTTGACCCTCGTCGACCAGTAGGCCGTGACCCAACCTCCCAGGAAGCCGAGGAGGGATTAATCAGGTATAACCCTGTGTTAGAGTTTGACCCACGGTGGTATCTCACGCATACCCGGGAAGTCGTTGGCATTCAACATATTGAATCTAGCCCAACTTTATTTGAAAGCTCAACGCTCATATTTTCTTACGGCTTTGATATATTCGGTTCTCGCCTTGCTCCAAGTCAACCATTTGATTTGTTAGGCAAAGGCTTTTCAAAAATCCAGTTGTTACTGACCGTTGTAGCATTGGCAGCTGGTGTAGCCGCGTTAGCTCCTATGGTACGCACACAATCGTCATCATGTCGTTCTTCTGATAAATGATATTTACTAACTTAACTCTTTTAACAGGCTCGAACCAAGCAAGTTAACCTTAAATGGCAAGGATCTTAAAGGTGTTCGGATATATGTACACATAGTTAATACAGGAATAAAAGTAATAGCGTGATCTAATCTATTTGTATCTGTACAATAATTGATTCATTGATTTGCTATGTGATGGTGCCCTGTCGGTTTAATACCTTTTCCTAAATGATGACCCCTTGGGGCCAAAAGGTACAACATGGTTGGTCCATAAAAACTCCCGAAATTTGTATGCCATTTGGCTCCTAAATATTAGAACACCTAGCTAATTTGAAACGAGCATTGAAACCATATCAAAACAATGCACCCCGTTCAAAAGCTCCTATCTAAGTCCCTCAAGCCCGAATCCAAAATAAACAAGACATTTTCTCTTTCCCTGCAACAGTAAAGTGTAGAACAAGACCATCCTGTTTACGCCCAGGGTCAGAGGTTAATAATAGGACATAAAGGGGGGGAAAAGGAGGAATTAAAAAAAATGGACCTGATTGTTATCAGTCCACGAATTGAACCTAAGAAATATGAGAAAAGTCTGGGGGGAAAAATAGTAGTAAACGAAATGATTGGTACAGAGCACGGAGTAGGTATTGCACATTCACCTGCATACTCTCCGAAGAAATGACCCCAAGCATGCTATCTCTGTGAGAAGCCTGGTTTTCTGTCGGCGTGTTTTATCTCCACCTGCGGCCCCTCTCGTATTCATACGCTTGTTCCAAGAAATTACTCCATGGCTCGGGAGGGTTTGGAATATCGGTGTCAAACTTGGTTCCGCTAAATTCGCCATTTCTTACATAGGGGAGGTCGATAATGCCTTTGAATTGGATGCCTTTCTCATCTAAAAATTCAATCATGGCAGCTTTATTTTGGTGTGTTCCGCTCACAATTTCCCCTTCGCCGGTCTCTCGCCCTCGCCATCTGATCAAAAGTGGTGGATATGGGCCAACACTGGTATTGGCTTCGGTTTTGGCTGATTTGGGTTTTTTGGCTGGGGGTCCCGTTTCCTCCTCTTCGGCGTCTTCTTCGGAATTAACTAATCAATGGAGGTTAGCATTTTCAAAATCCCAAATGAGTCGGAGGATTTGGAGAGCAGGGGGAGGAAATGTACAAGGAATCGGTCGTCGTCTCTCTAATTTAACCTGATATGCATGTAACGCTGCCGCGCTTGGAGACAGTATCATTGTGCCTTCCACTATACCCAGATCGAACCCAGCAACCAAAATCTCTGGATTATCTTTCGCAACAGAGACGGTCATCTGCATACCATCTGCATTTTGTGGCCATTGATCCAATACCTCAGGGTAGTCTATGGCATAGCTGCCGACGAATTTTTTTAACAACGCAGGGATATCGCTGCTGCTAGTAGACGCGGGACCGCCATTTGTAGCTGATTTTTTCGGTCTCCCTCGTTGTTTAGCTGGAGCCGCTGCCCCTGGTGCGCCCGGTGCGGAATCGGTTTTAGGAGGCCGGCCGCGGGGTTTTTTGGGAGCATCTGTATCTTTTGGGGGGACTTGAGTTTTGATAGAACCTGGGCTTAAGGGATTTTTCCTAGGACGCCCCCTCTTCCGAGGCTGGCCTGATTCATCAAGATTAACTGGCTTTGGGGCCGCTGGGCCGCCTGGCTTTGGCGGTCGACCTCGCTTTCTAGGACGGTCTTCTGCAGTAGTGGTCATGGGGATCAAAAGGGGTTAGGAGCGTTCAGTCGAGAAGGGTAATCAGGCGGGAGGGCTGCAAGCTCAGCTACTGTGTTAATGTGTGAAAGCAATGAGCAATGAGTGAGGCGCAGGAGATTTAAATATGATCCCTCCAAAGATCGCGGGCAAAAGACGCGTTCGTACAAACAAATAAGCAGCTAAAATGGGAAACAAAGGATTGGTCATCGACTTCCCACTTGGGCCTAGGATGTGTCCTTATTAAAGATTGTCTTAAAAACTCTCAGCATGCATTAATAAAAAAAAAAAAGCCCTTGGATGAGAATAAAGAGGCGTAGTTAATGCGAAATAGAATGTATTTGTTTTTTTAAAAAGAAAAAAGAGAGTATATATAACGCCCAAGGAATCTACTTTATCCAATGAGGATTGCCACTGTTAACAGTAGACAATACACAACACCAACAATAAGGCAGAAGATTTATAATGCGTGTGGAAACCAAAAAAGAAAAGAAGAAAAGAAAAGAAGAAACCAGTATATCATATAATAACTCAAGCGGGCACAGGGTATTGGTTTGCTTTTGGAATATCTAACACCGAAATAAATTGTTACGTCTTAGCTCAAGCCGATGCCACAGGGCTCCTGGAGGATTCCTTGGCTGCACCATTGCTTGATAGCTCGAGTTTCTCATCCTCATCGACTGGCAGGTGTTTTGTATTACCGTTCATCTCCGTGCCGGCAGCCTCGATATCAGGAACGGCAATCGTTCGCCTTCGAGCTTCTCCATTGTGGCTACCCATGATATCCATTCGGCCATCGCGAAACACGACGGGCCCACGAACGAAGGTAGACTTCCTTCGCTTTTCTGCTGCCCCCTCTTCTAGGACGTTTTCTTTCTGTCGTTCTTCTTGCTTCGCCTCCTCGCCTGTTGGCTGGCCAGTCTCTGGGAGGTCGCCATCGGAACCAATACGCTCCAGAGAACCGATAAGTGCCTTCGCTGGTTCATCCAAATGGGGCATATCTTCCCATTGCCAGTCAAGCTCTCCTCCATATTGTTTCGGGAAATTTGCTGGATCCATGAACTTCGATAATGTGGATTTTACTTCAGATGCTGGGAGTATGAATATTTTGGAGGTTGTGACGGGGTCAAACCAGCGCTTTATCCAGCCCCATACGGTAGGAAAAAATGCGGGGGCTCCAATGATCTAATACATGCATAACGCGACCCTGATTAGCTAGATATGAAAGCAGAGAACGAGGAAGAGAGAATTATATATTTGGACTTACGAATATCCTATCCAGAGTCTCTGGGTAGTGTGCAGTGGCCAACGTACTTGCGTCCTGCATATGGCCCTTCAAGTTCCAAAACTGCTTCAACCCTACTCCTGAGATGTCTACAATGTTTGTTGTATTCACGATGGGGGTCTCGGGATTCGGCCTATCCAATCGCGAGCACACTGGCAGGACAAATTCGAGCATATTCTCATACAAGGCAAAGAGCCGCAGCAACCGAGCAGGCACATTCGAAGACGCGTGCGTTTTGGAAATGGAGGTGTGAGAAGTCTTGGAAGTGTATTCGGCCATGTTCTTGCTGTTCAAATCCCGTATCACATAGACATAGATCGGAATACCTCGACGGTCGCGACGGCCGGTCCATTGCGGATACTAGATGGATTGAGATTCAGAACAAAGCCTTCGCCTGTTACGCAAGAGACGAAATTATGGAGTTTGTCTCTGGTGTTTTAACGTAGAAGAAAAAAAACTAACCACTCTACGTGAGGTTTCGTAGGAATCAATGTCGATGTTCTCATACAATAGCTCAATTTGGTTCTCTTTCCGCCATTTCTCGGTGGCTGCAAACTGGTCGAGAGCACCGTTCACATCAAATCTACGAGCTCGTAGGAACCGTCTGTGGATGAAAATGCAAAGAGTCAAAATGGTTCTAAAAGAAACCGATACTATCCCCTGGTAGCACAGCAACAGGCATTGTCTAGGTGAAATATGGTGGCTTTTGACGACGGACTGGGATGAGGGAAGAGGAGGATGCATGGTCATACAGTAATGTAGCATCGGAATGACTCGCAGATTTAGCCCCTTCCGCTGGCCTGTATAATGTTCGCTCTATACATTCTTTTTTAAAGCTGTCGAGGGCCTCACTCTGCGAGCTGGACAGGTGGTTTAAATGGCCGGAGAGCGGATCCGATTCAGTACCGAAGGCAGACTGATCTGTTGGTATTCTGGCCGGAGGCTCTGGAGCTGAAGCCTGTAGCTGGCTCGATTGGTTTGCTGGTGGCCCGTCGAGCGACATTTTTCGAATACTTGGTACTTGTCAGGACGCTGCCGATATGATATGGGCAGTTTGGTAAGGAACAGACGGTTGGGTTCGAGATGTGGCGGAAGAAGTTATGACAGCATGATAACAGTAACAACCTCCTAATTCACGAGTTGATTTGGAAGAAGGAGACAGATTGATAAATAACTTATTAATGAGTTAGGCGCCCCAAGGCTAGTCTAACTAGTTAGTTTGCGAATTAGTTTAATATACAGAATACTCCGTAGGTCACTGGTTAATCAGTCTAATTATTTGTTTGGTGGCTGATCTTTAAACTCTCGCTCTCGCTCTTTATTTACACCGGAAGGCGGCGGTAACTCTTTTTTTTATTTGATCTGTTTGTTTTTGGGTTCACAACAAAAATTAATTTCATGAAAAATAAATAATAAACCAATATCCTGAGTTCTAAATATTCTTTAGGAAAACGGCAATTTGAACATGCTGTCGCTCCGTAAATATCGGAAAATATCCTAAGCATAAATATCGCCGTGAAACTAACTTGTAACGAGGCCGTAAAAGTCATCATAATCTTTAAGAGGCATATAAATTGGCTGGGCCGAAATTATTAGTCCTCGGTCAGATCGCCATACTCCCACATTCCTCTACGTCCCTGCTTTGCCTCCTCTTCAAGCTTGCGTAGATGGTCTAAATTATCAGAACAACCACGTTCCCATGCCTTCAACTTTCGCGGAACCATTGCCAAACCTTCCCGCACTACATCTGCATTGATGCTTTGTTCCAATCGTTGCGATGCAGCTGGGTCTAGAAGCGTAACATGTAGAGTACCTTCTGGGGCGATATAATCCACATTGGCGACCAGTTGACGATCGAAGGTCTGCGCAGAGATGAATTGGAGGGCATCGTGGAGGTATTCAGAGGAGCCTGGGAGTTGGATGAGTGACAGCACAGCATCGTTTGCTTGTGGTCTTAGTTTTTGATAAGAAAACTGCGGAGAAAGCGCCCGTAGGCGAGACCATGGTACTCGCTCGGAATTTCCATAATCGACATACACAACATCGGCCTCCTGGGCGTTCCGATCATTGCGGCGGATTTTGGCTCGATACCATTCGTTATCCTCCGAAAATTGGGCGGCTACGAGGTCACCAGCCTTTGGCGGACCTTCAAGTGGTTTAGCGTTAGATTTGTTAATATGGAATTCTCGGAACGATTTCATGAGGTCGGCGAGACCAGTAGTTCCGGCTCCGATCTGTTGCAATTTGAGCTTTCCGCTTTCGTCAACATCGGTAACCATCACATCCCGATAGTCCTTTGCTCGTTGGATGACTTCTGCGGTGGCGCCAGCAGGGAGGGCTTCTTCCTCCTCGACAGCTTCAACATCCTGGCTTGGATCCCAATCGTGCCATATTCCCTTCCTGGCTTCCTTGGCCTTCTCCTCCGCTGCGTATAAATCAGCTCCGTGGCTGGACTGCTTAGCAGAATAAGCGTGCACATACGCAAGACCTTCTGCCACTAATAATTTGGCAAAGTTCTCCCTGTTGACATACAGAGTGCCGATAAACCCACCAACCTTATCAATGGCTTCAACATCGATTTCTACATCACGTTGCATACACCTTCGACTAGCAAATTCAAGGGCTTCTTGGCCGAACGGCTCAGTATCTTTAGGTGCACGAATTCCAGACAAAACGAATGTAAGCTTGGCACTTTCTCTCGGGATTAAGACCTTAAATCTTGAGCCGGACCTAACAAAGTCGACAACGGCAGGAACCCTCTTCTGCCTCTGTAGCACTGATGATTGAATTTTGGCTTTTTGGACACTCTCTGAGAAGTCTTGGTATTCCTTGACCTTGGGAGGTTTGGAAGACCACATTCCGAGACCTTCCTTTTGAGCCTTCTCTTCAGCAACTAGTAGAGAATCATAATCAGGGGATCTGTCGTCGTCGTCACGTCGATGGCGAATAACTGAAGCATACCCAGCTTCCACCAAAGCGAGTGCGATATTAGCATTTCCAACCATAATTGTGGCAACCTCGCGTTCCTCGTAGCCCTCGGACGCGGGTTTTTTGCCATTAATAGTAACTTTGACATGTTTCCCAATTAGCTTCTTTCGGAGAAATTCTTTCGCATCTGCTGCAAATGGTGCCTGTTTCGGGTCCGATGGCTTAGGTTGTCGAACACTACTCAGGCTTATCCGCTTATCTTTTCCAGCTTTATTGCGCACAAATACGGTATCGGCATTCATCACTCTGCTGACAACATAATCGGTATCCGTTGCTCCTGCGGACTTTGGGGCTACGTATGCTGTAAATACACCGCTATGACTATCCTTTGCGGTCTTCTCCGCCTCACGTAAGCTAGCCATCTCATTGCCCAATAACGTAGAATGGTGGTCAGCGCATCTTCCGAGCCCTGCCTGAAGTAAAAATTTAGCGATGTTGCCGTTCGGGTGCAAAACGGTGCCCACGAGACCATTCTGTGGTGTAAGCCCCAGTAGAGTAACCTTTACGTTCCTCTGCAGTAACCGCATCTCTGCAAACTGTTGCGCTTGGTTCGCCCAAGGTTCGCCGGGGATCTTTGTTCCTGAGGCATCCGTCCGTTCTGCAGAGGGACAACGGATACCAGCGACGACGAGAGGAATCTGGACATGGCGCTCTGGTGAAACTAGTAGGCGAACTTCGTATCGATCACCAGAAATCACTCTTTCTACCACAGCATCAATTGAAGTTCCCTTTAGGCTCTCGAGAAAGTCCTTTGGCGCTTCTAGTGTGTATGACAAATCGATATTGCCTCCGGACGCCCAAAGCCCCTTCGATTCCGTGCGTGCTCGAGACTCGAGTTCTTTCAGCTTATTTACTAGTGCGGTGGCTTCTTCGCTTTCATCCCTTCTTCCAGCATCTTCTCGAACTTTGGCCCAGCCTTCAGATATACAAAGCTCTGGTAGCTCTTTTCCTCCACTCTCGGGCAGCTTGACGATGCCGTAGTCGCGTTTTGCGCCTGTTGGGATGGTGTACAGAACCTGAAACTGTACAACCTTGCCAACAAGCAGCGTGCGGAGGAACTCGCGGGATTGGAAGGCAAAGGGCTAGCATGACGATTATTAATTAATACTGAATGAAATTGAAAGGTATACGGAGTACTAGTGGGGGAATCCATGCTAGCACGCGAAGGGAAAAAGAAAAAAGGGGGGTAGCACACCTGGTTCTCTCCGTCTCGGCTGGACCTTGGGGCTGAGATATAAGCCAAGCTCAGGGTACGCTCTTGAGTTGGATTGGACACATGTGTCAAGCGGAGGGTATCTCCCGACCAGACGGACTTGACTCGAGCTTCTAGAAGAGGCATTGTGGAGAAACTAGTAAACAAACGGGCTGAAGGAGCCTGAGAGGTGGAGAGATGGGTGCAAGTGTATGGATGAATAATAGGGCTAAGATAGCATAGATGGTATTTTCCTTGCTTTACAACAAAGGGTACGAAAAAGTGCTGGAGGAGATTTAGAAAATGGGAGCTTGCGATGTTATTTGTGATTTGTGTGCACCATCATGTGAGGCGGCCAGGGGGCTTCCCCAGTATTTTATTATGTCATTGATCAACACCAACCCAGGGAATCTCTCTCTCCACTCACTCACTGACTCTCTCTGAGGAGATGCAGCTTCGGGGCCTCATCCAATATTCAAGATATCTCCTCGTTGAAAAGTACCAGCTATTGGAGACTGGTATGTATTGGAATTTTTCCAGTGCGAGGTTTTCGTGCAGAACCATGTGTTTACACAGGCCAAGCAGGGCGATGTTGGCGATTATGCTTGGTGCTAGAGATCGGACTTGTTCCTACAGTATCCGTGAATAATATGCGGTCTACCCACGAATCAGGGCTTCCAAACATCTTCAATGCGGAAGAAGTCTTTTTGAGAGCTCATTGTGGGTGCTATCAAGTATTTCGATCAGCAATATGCTACTCCGTACCAAGAAGGGCTCGATGTTTCGCCTATCTAGGATGCCTTTTTCATTATTCCAGAAAACACAATAATGGTCGATATTGTATGCTTTATTAACAAGGGAGGCGAACTCAAACCACATTTAGCTCTTCAATAAAAGGGCTAAAGTCTGATATACAATAAACCGTCTTATCTGTGAAGCCATCCAAGCCCATTGGGAAGATACCCACGGTTCTCCAATCTAACAATAGCGTCCTTATTTTCTCTAAAGAAGAGCAAAACCTCAGCCGACGCCTGATGCTTCTCCAAAGCATCTCTAGTCCTATACCTTTCCAAAACCCGCAATTCATTCTTATTTTCTTCGTCTAACCCCTTGTGAATTAAGAAAGTATAGGTATCCGGCTCACTCTTTTCCACCCACTCGGCTAGGCGCGTGAGATTACTGAGAACTTGCTCAAAGCTGGCTTCATTAATAGTCAAACGCGTGTCCCAGATGATGCCGCACTCGGTCATGTCGCCCGGCTTGTCCATAAAGCCTGCTACATCCTCGTAGTTGACCAGGTCAAGGCCTGTGGTCATGGTGGTGAGGGCGACGGGTAGAAACTTGTTCATGGCGGGAGAGCTGAGATGCGTCGTGTATAGGTCCTCGCGATTCCCGTACGCCTCATAGGCAAGCATGTGGGTGGTCTTGGAACGCTTTTCGGTGCCATAGTTTTCCGGGGTGCCGAAGTAGTAAGTATGTGTCGTGGGTTCGTTGGAGATGACGTATCTTTCTAGTTCTTTATAACCTGCAATCCACTATTCAGCGATGTAAGCCATGGGAACTAATTGTGATTGTGGTTTCTTTGGTAGTTATATATTAAACGGCTAACCTCATCATACTTCCCAGGGACAAAGTTGACGTTGGCATAAATAACGAAAGGCATTTTTTCTCAAAATTTGGAGGGTATAGACATAGATCTTGTTAGATATGGCAAGATATGTCATTCTATAGATGGCGGTATTTAAGCATATGGTTTCTCCCTTTTTTTCACATGAACCGAGATAACTAGAGAAGCGGATTGAAGTGGGCATAGTAATCGCCAAACAGTTCCCGAGCCCTTTACCCCAGGAAATCTGAGCTATATCCTGTATACTCCCAGTTCTTTGTTGTCAGTTCTATATAATAACTTAATATTCATGCTTGTATATTTGATCTGGTTCGTGGTCATCCCTACCACTAGTTATACAAATGGTGTATGCTCTAATTTATTTGCAACTATTAGCAGTCAAAATGACTTGGTATAATCGTGTCCTGTCGTGTTCGCATTGAAATATATTATTCGTGTGCATAAAGCAGAGATGAATGAGGAACCTTGGAAGCTAACTAATTAGCACTTCGGAAGTCGTTATGCGGTTCGGGCGAGAGCCGCCGATTGAACCCATAGCCAAACCTCTAACCACAACCTACCAACCCTCTCAATCAATTCAGTCGAGCGAACGCTTAAGGATCCCCAGAGTACCAGAACGATAATTGTCTTTCAAACCTTGGCAGGTGAAAGTGCAGAATTCATTTTCACCGCAAATTGTGTTTGCAGGTTATGAAAAGATATGAATGATGATTCAAACCGAGAGGGATTAATGCATACGCAATGGGGATTGGGTAGAACATCTGGCCCAATGCATCTTGGGGTCTCATCTTGTTTCCCGGGATTGTTCTACCGGATGAGGGTTCTAGGGTAAGCCGTTGTTCCCATACAGAACTTCGGCCCCATCCCCCACCCGAGTACTCCGACAATTGTCTAATAATGGACCATTTTGGAGGGCGACGGGGCGGGGATTCTGTGGATAAAAATGCACGATGCCAGATTCATGGATATCCTCTATGCATAAAGTGTGCGGGGTATCCTTTGCAGAAAGCAGATATGCTGCCTCTGTATATATATTCCTTGGGGAGTAGGAGCCATTGAATTTTTTTTTACCCTGAGTGAATCGAAGAGTGCACATTCATCATCACGAAGCCCAACCAACCGAAACTAAGATCGAATACTACGCCACGAAAATGGCTGCCAATGTTGCCCTCACAGCTGCAGGATACGATGTTGAATTCGATCCTTACCGCGAACAGCTCGAAAAAGACTCGAAGATGCTCTGGAGCTTGCCATGGGATGATTTTATCAATGCTTGGAAAACAAGCCCTCCTGCTATCCCTCCTGGGTGCCCATCTCTCGACGAGATAGATGTCAGCCACGAAGATGTCACAGTTTCCGACGGCGAGAAGGTTGATGTCCAAATATATAGGCCTAAGGGGGGAGCATCCGTCTTGCCGCTGGTTTATGTCATGCACGGGGGTGGATGGGTGGTGGGAAGCCATGGGATTGAAGAAGCAATGAATCGATCCGTCTGTGTGAAGAATCAGTGTGTTGTAATATCTGTTCTTTATCGAAAGTATGCACAACCTGATACATTACTTGGTCTGGAGATTTACTAATGGATTTAATGTAGGGCGCCGGCGTATAAGTTCCCGATTGCCACAACAGATTCGTATGATGTTTTGCAATGGGTTAGTTAATTGATCCCGTGCCAGCCGCTATGGCAAAGTTGGTGATTGAAGCTTGATTAACGATTACTCTAGTGTCGAGATAATGCAACCAGGTTATCGATCGATACTACTAAAATTATTATTGGAGGTGGTTCAGCTGGGGGTAATCTGGTATGGTATCCTTGTACACGCCTAGAATGGTTTGATTGAAGATTCGTTAATTAAGCCTATTTTGCCATAACAGGCGGCTACTCTATGCCTTCGGCTTCGCGATGAAGGCAAACTGTCAGGAGTTTTGGGTCAAGTACTGAATATTCCAGTGACATGCCATTACAAGCTGCTTGATGAGGCAGCGAAACGCTTCCCAGATCAGAAATTCGACAGCTACGAAGAAAACAAGGATGCATATTTAGTTGACCGGGAGAAAATGATTTGGTTCTGGGGTGAGTTAATCTTTTTCAAAGCAAATATAAATATACGATTTAAGACGAGTTGGAAGATGCTAAGATATAATGTAGATAAATACACCACGAAACCAGAATCAAACCCCTATGCTAGTCCATTGCTAGCTTCCTCACATGCGAATCTCCCTCCCACCTTGATCCAAGTTGCTGGTACGTCAAGATAGTCTTCTCTCTCTATCTCGATGTGATACTCTTTCTGACACCTGGAAATAGCACTGGACCCCCTTCGTGATGAAGGATTGGCTTATGGTGCCGCCCTGAAGGCAGCAGGCGTACCTGTAACAGTGAATTCGTATGCTGGTCTACCACATGGTTTCTACAGTATTCCTACCTTGACACAGACGCCGAGATATCATGATGCTGTGGTGGAGTTTGTTACGAAGTTACTCGAAAACAAAAGCCATCTCTGAGGGGAATAGGCATAGTGATCCCATGCCCAGATGATTTAAAATCGCTCTAATCAACGATTGAATGCTATAAATCACAGCTGAATCGTATCAATTTGATATTACTGACTATGTTAAAACAATGATATGGTTTTTTTTGTTTACATTCTGGTTCGAATATGAAGAAAATCATTCCATCATCAATCTGGCTTACATTCCCGAAGAAGACAAAACAGAAATATCCATTTTGGGGGGGCTTTTTTTTTAACACGCTATTTCTTTGATGTTGCTTTTCCTGTTTCCTGTAGCACTCTGAAGCAATTTATACTGGAAAGAGTGAAAGAAAAAAGGGGGAGTGTAGCACGACTTGGTTTAACTAGTCATGTTTTTTTTACCCCTTCAAACTTTAGAAACAGATTTATTGGGCAATGCCAATGACACCTGGTTACAATAGATAAATCGTCAGTACAGGTATAAAAGAAAGAGAAAAAAGCATTGATTGGATATCATACCGCAAGCAGGACGAGGACCAGCGTTACCAGTCTTCTTGGACTCTTCATCTCCACCTCGTCCAAGGTCGTCGGTGCCGGCGTGGGTGACGACAGTGCGCTAGTTCGAGATCCAAGTCAGTCCACCATATTATATTACATTGAAAAGGATTTAGAGGAGGGAGTTGTGTCACGTACTCCTAGAACGCTGTGCTCGCCAATCAGCTTGACCTGGGAGTCGGTCATTTGTCCGGAAGAGTTACCCTGAGCATCGGTGGTGATGTTGCCGAGATCACCTACGTGACGCACGGAATCTTCGGGAGCTCCATGGGTCTTGGAGAATGGGTTGACTACGAAGAAATATGTATTAATATAAAGGGCAATTTTCGATCGTTATGATCTTGTTCTTGTAGGAGGATAATAGAGAAAGGCGTACGTACAGTGAGGGCCGGCAGAGACACAGCCGTTGGTGTTGTCGCCAAACTGGTGGATGTGGAAGCCACGCTTGGCGTTGGGGTCATGGCCGGTGATGTTCCATGAGATAACAGTTGGGGAGGACTCGGACTCCTGCTCGAAGGTGACAGTGCCCTTGACGTTGGAATCGCCGCGGATGACAGCAACTAGCACGGGATGGAGAGGGCGGTTAGTGAGTGGACAACCTTGGGAGGCAAGACCAGATTATGTGGCATGGGATGGGTTATTTGGCTCAAATGTGCTCAATCTTGTGCACCTTGAGGGAAAATAATGAGAGACGTCTATATAAAGAGGCGATGGCATCGCCCATTGTTCATTGTTGTGATTGTGGCTCCTCTCAACTATGACTCTTTGACTGCAAAAACTGGTGCTAGATTGCCGAGGTGGGAACGCAGAGAAACATACCTGCTTTGACCATTTTGACGGTATTCTACAAGAGATGATTTATTGTGGCTAGACAGGAACTGCGTGATGGATGTGGATGTTGGGGATAGCGGATGGGCTGGATGAGATCTGGGGAAGAAGTGGGAGAAAGAGTAGGATAATATAACCATGGAGAGAAGGAGTCAGGTTTTCTCTTGGTGGGGAACTTTAGTAACTCTAGGAATCCCTCTTACTCTACACTGCCGGAGTAGCACGGCAATCTGTCAACTATGTTTCTCTGTACTATGGCCCGAGTCTCAATTGCTATGTCTTGTTGTATGTTTCACTGCTTTCATCACATCCTTGTGATCCCAACCGAACCCATTCCATCCCATGCCATCCCATCTTGCTTTCAAAGAGTCTTGATTTCCGCGGATGGTGACCTGAGAGCGGGAGCAGGAGCAAGTGAGGGGCAACGGCCAAAAACAAACAGAACAAACAATAAACAAACAAGAAGATGATGGCATCGCACGTGACCTTGCCCCTCGCCGGCCCCTTTTCTTTCTTTTCTGTTCTTTTCTTTCTTTTTCTTGATTTCAAAGCGACGACAAATTGGACGCAGCCAGACCAGCCAACACGGGAAAGGAAAGAAGTCAAGTGAGAGAAAATAAGACGTGGAGGATTGAGGATTGAGGTCTGGCCTGGTTTTAAAGGAAACCGCACAAGAACCCCTTTTGCAAGCCATCCTGGCCTGAGACTGGCTATTCAAAGGGCTAGCTAGTAGGGCGCGGAACGGCGGGAGGAACTTGGGCTTCCGCCTTCTCCGAGACCATCTCCAACACGACTGGACTGACTGACCCGACTGTCTGTCTGTGTATGGTTTATTATATTGATAGTTTTAATAGATATTGTTCTATGTAATTCTCGAGTAACTTTCATAAACACTCTCGTGTGTACCTGCCAATTTGGTTGTGATATCATCGTCATCAAAATAGTTGAAAAACAGAGTGAAGGAAAATGAACCCGCCATTTTGTAAACTCAACTCTCATCTTTTTTTGGTTCTTTTCTTTTCTTTTGTTTTTGATACTAGACTTTCCGTCTCAATGCATGTCATATATTTGTATTAGACTTGTCGCACTTTGGAAGGGTCATGGGAAAAAATAGAAGCCTTAAAACTATTTTATGCCGCGATCTTCTCTCGGACAATATTCTTCAATGTTACGGCATCAGCGGCAAACTTAGAGATTCCTTCGCGTAGCTTTTCCACTGCCATCTGGTCCTCGTTGAAGTCGAATCGGAATAGTGCCTCATCCTTGAGGTAACTGCGCTTGGGGATGTCAAGGGCTGCTGCACCAGCTGCATCGAGTTTCTTGGGTACGGAGGCCTTCGAGTTGTACAGATCTTCGAGGAGGTTGGGCTATATAAAACAAAAAGCAATTATGTTAGTCCAGGATACAATTTGGAATACGGGGTTTGTATGACGCTCTACTTACCGAGATGGTGAGATAGTCGCAGCCCGCAAGCTCTGTGATCTCGCCGGTGTTTCGGAACGACGCTCCCATAACAATGGTCTTGTAGCCATGCTTCTTGTAGTAGTTGAAGATGCTCTGCACGCTCTTAACACCAGGATCCTCCTCAGCGGTATAATCCCTCTTGAGAGCAGCCTTGTACCAATCCAGAATTCGGCCAACGAAAGGTGAAATCAGATAGGCACCTGCCTCGGCGGCTGCGATCGCCTGTACAAGAGAGAACATCAGAGTAAGGTTGCAGTTGATACCGTGCTGGGATTGCAAAATATGTGCGGCCTGGATTCCTTCCCATGTCGAAGCAACCTTGATCAGAATTCTTTCCTTTGGAATGCCAACTGATTTGTAAAGCTAATATTTTGGAACACGTTAGTCAAAAAAAGAATATTTTTAAAAAACAAAATCAGGGGTGATTATACCTCAATAATGTGAAGAGCTTTGTCAACGGAGGCCTTGGTATCGAAGGAGAGACGGGCATCAACCTCCGTCGATACCTTTCCTGGGATGATGTCAAGAATTTCCTTTCCGAATTCTACCAAAAGTCGGTCCAGGGCGGCATCAACCTGTGCATCTACGTTGTCTCCCTACAGTTTCCCATCCATGTTAGCGATCTCCGGTTTCGACACTCAAATCAAATACATCCACGCCAAAAAGGAAAAAAATAATGGACCTACATTTTGTTTGCCATATGCGATAGCATTGTCAATCAGCTTGGCGTATTCTGGCTTCTTGGATGCAGCAAGAATCAGAGATGGATTTGTCGTAGCGTCTTGGGGCTTGTATTTGCCAATAGCTGTTCGAGCCAATATATTAGCGATTGTCCTTCAATCGACAAGGGGGAGCAGAACGTGATCCATGAACTTACTTGCGAAATCACCTAAATTGATGGTTAAAAGCAACGGGTCAGTCGGGTTCGCAATTCCCAAAAATCATCTCCCAGCCAGTATTATTCCATGCTTACCAGAGTCGCAAACAACAGTCTAATAAATTTCAGTTAGCATTCTAATCGAGTCCAAGCTACAGGACGATCGAGCTTACCGTGCCAGTGGCTTTTAATTGGTCCAGAGAGGAAGACATCTTCGTGGGGTTGTTGTCGTTGGTGATCTTGAGAGTTGATAAAAAGGTGCGTTTTGCTGTGGATATATCAGACAGATCAGAAATCTGAGGCTCTGAAGAGAAAAGGAGTAATAGCGTTAATAGCGTCAATGGAGAGAGTAAGATGAGAAGGAGAAGAAGAGCGGACAAGGAAGAGAGAACGGACTCTTTTTATGTGGCGAGCTTGACGTGGGAGAGAGGGTTTGGTGGGGCAACGAACACCCACCACCAAGAAGTCGGATTTACCTTTTCTCACTGCTTCTCCGTCGCAACCAGAGATCCTCCCACATCCAAAGCTTTGGTGCCAGGAGGGAAAGGAGGGAAAGCTTGTGCCCGAACAGCGAGATACTTTGTGCTTCGGTGCAGCACCATAGCCCATATAGGTATCTTTTCCCCGAGAATAGGTTTTATTTCCCGGACTTACTAGTGCTCTCCGGAGCCGACCCTTGATTTGATTGATTCAAATAGTAAAAAGCGACAACCAAAACAACGGATTATGGTAGAGTTTAAAACCCTTCAACCTAGTACGGAGTACCTCTATCCCAATTGAAAAGGTGGCGAAGGCTAGGCTATTGGGCCATACGTAATACCCGAAAGAGCTGGGTAATAATTCATAGACGTTCTCATGCATTCCAAAAACGACATCTACCAAGAAAGGGAAAAAGAAAAACAATCACCAAGCAGTGCTGGTAAACCCGCCCCTTTCTAATATATTTCGGACCATAACGCCGGTTTAATGTTCAGAAAGCAGGCCAAAACACGATTATAAGCTACTGAAAGGAAGAACCAGGAGCAGATAAGCAGATGAAAACTAACCACCATCACTTGATGGAGCTCACAGTCCGATCAAAGATGGAATTCATTAGTGCCGTTTCACACAATCCCATTCATACACCTTTCCAGATTCGTCTCCCGTATATACAACATGTGAAAATGGAAGGATACAGGTGATCCCAGCTGATAGAGACGCCCCGTCTCCGCGGGAAGGGTCAACATGATACAGTTGGCGGATCAAGTCGAGTTCAAAGCGGCCAGCTCGAATGGTTTTGCTCCAGACCTGTTGTGAAAAAAAAAATTAACAGCGAGAATTAGTGACAATTAAGCTAGAGCCAAAATTGCTGCAAAATATTCGAAGACTTACGTTAACCAAGCCTTTCTTATGACCCGTAAAAAGCAGCTCAAAATCTAACCATTCGTTGCCTACACCTTCATAGAATGCACAAGATAAAATCATGTCGTCTTCTTGGCCACTTACCCGCTGGTTCACAAGTGATGCCCCGTTTAGCGTGTATAGATTGATTTGATTGTTGCGACAAACTACGATGTTTCCCGTCGCATCATTAATGCGTGCGCACTAGAGACAAGATGAGGACGTCAGAATAAAAAGCTCACTCCCTGAATAGTCGTGTGAAGAAATCATCCAAGTAGCGAAGGAAATCCTTACAGTAACCGGTGTAGCATCAGAAGGTAGCGCTCTGACAAACTCAAGCCGATTGAGGTCCCAGAGCATGACCTTCCCATCCTTGGATGCTGACAAAATGGTGCTGAAAGATCGAGATACAGCTAACACCATAACGGGAGACCGATGACCGAATAGTGACGCTTTAGGGAGAAGGTCAACTGAACGAGACGCCAAACTGAAGGACCAAACAGATATTGTGCAATCCGTGCCTGCAGTGATCAATGTCTGTGAATCTGCAAAGATAGCACATGATAACTGGCCAACATGCAAATGCTCGAAGTGGCCAATCAACTAAACGGGGCAAGAATATTATAAGTATACTAATATCACGGATTCATATCACCTAAGATTGGAGATGGGGGGTTTGAATGCATTACATACCTTTCTTGTTTCCGCATTATAAAACCGGACGCTTCCGTCGGAAAATCCCCATTCCATGTATTTATCATAATTTGGTGGAATGTTCAGCCTTAATGCAGCCGCACAGAGAAGCCTATCCTGTTTAACCGAGAATGATAACGAGGCTACCCGCTCTTGTATGTCTGATTAAAGATCTCGTTAGTAAAACATACGACGTTGAATGCAGGGAAGGGGGTTAATCATACCAAGTAAGGTGAAAGGAAGACGGGTTAGAGACTGTACGGCAGTATCTAACCGGTCCACTTTGCTATGAGTCTCTTCCCGTGAGAGATGCAGCTTATTGAAAACTTGATGTGGGGTTTGTCCAAAGTTGTGAATAATACCGATCGTTGCCATCCTTTCTATTGGATCTTCAATGCTATCCAGATCCTTGGCTCCGTGATATGAGAGATGATGAAACACATTGACTGCTTCTAGAGCCGCTTCTCCTCTCTGTTTCGCGCCAAACACTAGGTCTATCCAGTGGTGCAGGTTCTGGGTGACGTACGGGCTCTCTAGCGCTTCTCGGTGTTTAGCAATGAAAACCTTTGGGTCACCATGAGCCCAAGGCGGGAGCTGCACTGAATCGATGGATTGTCCTGCGCTCTGCCGGGAACCAAAATCGTACTTGTTGGTGTTCACCAAAAATTCTGGCAAATAAAAAAACTCTGGAACTAGCTCTCTGACATCAGTCATGTTCACCTTGGATGCAGAATTCCACGCATCAGGAATCGAATAAAACAGACGATCAGCATGATCAAAGGTGCCTCCCTGAAGCAAGAGATATGATTTCACAAATGGCTGGAGTCGTATCAAGTATGAGCAGACGATCATTGCAGATGAATAATGTGTCCCGTAATGGAAAGGAGGAGCATTTTCATCACCCATCTCCGCAAAGGACTGATATCTACTTATAAATTCGGCTTCACGTGCACGGGTTTGGCATCCCATCGGCTTTGAAAGATCCCTGAAAGTCCTTGGGTTTGTCAAATCTAGTTCGTCGCTCGTGTAGTCAGCGAGAACCCAGGGAAATACCGGATACTGGGTCAG
Organism: Myotisia sp. PD_48; assembly: GCA_032988175.1. Taxonomy (NCBI): domain Eukaryota; kingdom Fungi; phylum Ascomycota; class Eurotiomycetes; order Onygenales; genus Myotisia; species Myotisia sp. PD_48. Next base: position 174,580 of record JANTQB010000009.1, read on the forward strand.
GTCGTTAAAAGTGCGTCCCGCTAGAGTATTAATATGCATAAGATAATGAAAATTGGACATTTCGCCCTTTAACCATTTCTTCGTGGCTGGATGTGAAGGTGATTGGCTGAATACACTGACGAATTTTGACCCGAAGAATTGAGAGCTAGACTCCTGACTACGTAAAGTTTCGAATCGCCATGAATCCTCTGGCAACGACGCGTTGCTGTTTCCATGTAACTGAGGCGCCCGAGCGATGAGTTGATTGTATAGATCGTTTCTCAAGGTACTTGAGTTGAGAGTCACAAGGTAGCTGCGTCCGTCGGAAAAGAAGACTTCAAGAGCAACCTCTCGAAATAAGAATTGACGTTTCGAAACGCTGACTACATCTGCCCAAATCCAGCTTCTCGAATGGTGTTCGCCGTTGTCTTGCTTGCGGTCATCAGATTCATGGCCTGAAATCACACGAACATAGGGATCGCGTTCCTCAGGAAGGGCTTGTGATACGTGCACAATCTCTCCGTCTGCACGTTGGAAAAAATAGTCCATAAGGTAAAGGTTGTTCTTTCCGAGGATAAGAAGGCCTTCACAAGCTTCCAAGCCAACAATCCGAGAGATGTTGCAGACATGCTGTACCTGATCGCCTCTTTGGAGGTTCTTCATCACCTTACGATTTTTGTCCTCATAGCCATCGGCGTTCCTTGGGTCGTCAAGTAATTCAAAGCTTTCCTCCAGACCAGATTTATCTTCGGGGTCGTTCTCGAATGCATCTTCTTGTTCAGGCAGTCCAGCTACCATTGCCGTCGGCGTAACTCCCACCATATCGCTATCAGAAACTGCGCGAATGCGAGTATCAACTTTAAGGGAAGATTTCTCATTGATTCCCTTTCTTTTTGGTTGATAGTTTTGTTTTCCAGTAGTATCATCAGGGATAACTCTTAGTCTCATCCTACTACGGCCTTCAGTTTGGTCTAAGCGCCATCTTTGTTCCTCTTGCGTTGCAAGGAATCCGTTGTCACGTCTCGCATTACGATACATGCGTGAAAAGGAAGTGGACATGAAAGTAAGATCATCTTGCTGATCTTGCATTGCCCTCTGGTGTTTAAGCCCCTCCGCGACAGAAATATTCGACGTCCAGTATACAAAAGTGGAGTCATGTCTATGAAGAATCTCATCATCCGATGCTTCTTTTTGCGCCCATTGTTTTAACTTGTCCTTCCGTTTCGATGACCTAGAGCGCAAAGTATCTTGAGTTTTGGCATTTTCCTCGCGAACAAAACTTTCCCAACTTTTACCTAGCGTACCGAAGAAGAAACAATCAAGGTCGTCGCGTTGATCATCAATCCAGAGCAAGACACCGCTGTCGTCCATGCCTACCAACTTCTGGAAACCTGACGAAAGCCGCTTTTGAAGAGATGACGCAGCTTGGTTGAGAATTGCGGACGTTTGAGATGGTTTCTGAACCAAGATAGTTCTCCATAGTCCTGCGGCTGCGACTCGAATATCCTCCTTTTCAGTGACGATTTTCGAGTATAGTAAGTAGAAAATCAATTGCAGCTGTTCATTTTGGGAATCCTCGCCGGATAAAAGGGCGTTGTGCCAATAGGCCAACCGTTGTAAGAAGGAAAAGGCGCTTTCGCCTTCAGCTTCGGATAACCGGAGCAATACAGTGCGAAAAACCATTGAGCGAATGGTTGAGATTGTTTGGCTGCAGAGGCGAACCACTTTCAGGGATGCAATATCACTCTTTTGTAGATACTCAAGGACAGGCCCAATGAAATCCAATGTGGCGGTTGCCCCATCGACGAGCCAGCCTCCATACACAGATTCTGTAATTTGAGTCAGAAGCCGAGACAAGTTAGTCAGAACTCGAGGCTCTAATAATAATTTTTTGTAGTTCGCGATTTTTTCTGCTAAATGCGCAAGAATGTGGTGATTGAGCCATGATTCAAAGTGGGCTTGGTGCTCAAGGAATCCCGGAGGGATTCTTGAATATAGTGATAGCCCGGTAAACTCTTTTCTCATAAAGATCTGGTCTGTTAACGAACCAAGAACAAGTTCAAGTACTCCGTTTATTATTGAATGGGCGGGAGGCGGGCCAGTAACCTCCACACTTGGTACAACCACATGTTGGAGGCGAGCAGACGATGGTGTATATTTGGTTTTGTCAGAGGACACCAGGATAAAGGAAGATCCCCGTCTTAACTCACTTTCACCATCCCGCGAATCTAAATCTTCAACTGTATGAGTGCGCAATATCGGCCGTTCATTGGAATACGGTTGAATTACCCCACGGTCCCCACTAACCCGAAGACCTGATGCATCGGATTCTAGTTCAAAACTGGCATTAACAATATCCGAGCCGACTACGACAGGATATAGGGCAAAAAGCAACTCGTCGAGGTAGTCAGAGTTTATTGCAAAGTCTCTAAAGTTTCGCGACTTGTCATGTACATTGGCGAGGAAGCTGATCATCGTTTTCAGAAGCTCATTGTTATCCGGTGCATTAGCAAGCATAATGGGATCTAGTTCGTCGGTTAGTATCAACTAAGAAGACGTAAAATAAGAGCGCTATAGCCTACCTGGTCGAATGGAATGGCTGCTTTCGGAGCTCCTTCGTGGTCGTATAATGCATAAGTCTTCATCCTCACCTCCTACAGGGGGGGAGGTACCCTTCACAGCCACAGATGATTTGATTCCGTACTGTAGCATCGCTGCGATGACTGTCAGAACCTCAGGAAAGACAACTTGTAAATCCGCAGGCGAAGAAAAAACGCGTTGAAATTCCAATGTGTCCCCAGATCTCTCAAAATTCATACCAAATATGTCTTTGCCAAAGAGAATAGAGAAGCATAGCGACCAAAGTGGAGTCAAGTACCACCATCGCTTCAGTCGTCGCCGCATGATGACAAAACCGCCTGACTTTTCTGCGAATTTTTTTGTATAGCTACTACCATGCACAATAAACAAGCGAGCAAGAACCTTTGTTGCGAGTATCACAATATCCGGATTATCCTCCGAAAGTAGGTAGATGAGCCACTAACACATAGGTGCATTAGTATTTTCTGAAATTGGGATATACCTAGGTCAAGTTATCGTACCTTATTCGTCACTGTCCTTGCAAATTTTTGGATGCTGAAAGTGTTTTCGCTGGCGCAGAGGATATCCGCAAGAACACGGAACGTCTCCACGCCTATTTGCTCTTTCGAGAGCCATGCTGACTCTTGATCAAGGATTTGGGATAGGCCTGGGCGCCTAAACCGCAGATCTAGTCGTGTACTCTTCTTTTTTTGAAGCCTGCCAGCGGGTTTCGTTTTGTAGATAGAGTATGTAATAAAGAGAGCAATTGACCGTAGGACCTCGCCGCTAGCGCCTGTTTCCACGAGACTTCGGAAGCCAGCCAGGAATAACTGTAGCGAAGCTGTCGAGAAATTACCACTTTTCAGAGATTCTATCAACCTCTTTATCACCCCTACGCTAATGTTAGCAGTATTTCTATACGCTCATGGGGCGGGATCGGCTTACGCATTCGTGACAGCCGTTTAGCATTAAACTTATGATAATGGCTTTCCGCACAAAAGGTACGGAACTGGGAGTAATAAATTTCCAGTAGAGGCAGATCTCCCAACTTCCAAATATCTAGGTCAATAAGAAGGATTCGATAGGCTAACGGGTTGATGATGATGGATTTCTTGGGGTTCTCGAAATCGTAGCCAACGAATTTTAGAATTGGGACAAGAAGCGCCATGGTTGCCTTGTTTCTATCCTCTAAGGAAGAGCAAATCACCGGTGGCTTTAGGTATCCATTTGAAGCAGAAGAGGAAAAATTTAACTTTTCTCTTAAGAGGTATGCTAGAATACCGTAGCCGTTTTCTTTCTCCATTGCTTCACTATTCCTCCAACTATCTTGGACGGCTTCAAATAAGATATCTACGGCGGTGCAAAGGCCGTCAAGAGTCGTAGCACTTTCCACCATGTTGAGATGAATGCCAGCACAGCCTCCAATCTGCCAGCTAACATCGTCTAAAGACTGAGGTATAACCACAACAGGGTCTCCTGTAAGAACAGCAACTCCATGCGGTTGTATCAGGGCTTCGTTTATGGCTGGAACCGCGCCGTTTGTAACGACCGAGTTACTTCTGAGTTTTATCAGGAGGCTTAAGCTCTTTGCGGCATTCTTTGAAAGTGATTTAATCAGCTGAGTTTCGTCGATATTATTTGTATCGTCGTTATCCAGAACCGATGTAGGGGAAATGTTGATCAAAATTGAACGCTCCGGAATTAAGGTGCTAGCTTTCTGTCTTATCACAGAAATGATGTCAGACTGCTCCTCTTTACCTGGATGGAGGCTCTCGTTGCGTAAATTCAAATTGGCGGACGCTCTATAAGTTTGGAAAGAGCCTAGACAGTCCTGGAAGTTACCATAGTATCTTGGGCCAAGATGGCATAAAACCGAGATTATATCGTCGTTGAATGCCTCATCAAAGAGTATAGCAGAGGCAAGAGACCATTGAGAAGATGACACGCCTTTCCCAACACGGGCGGCAAGATCCTGAGGAGTCCCCAGGAAAGCCTGTATTGTTGGAGGTGATTGGGGTCGGCTCTTTGGTACCCCGGGATAGTCAGCCTTCAGCTGCTCTACAAACTCGCCATTTACAAAGAGCAAAGCTTTAGAGGAGTATAGTGTTCTAGGACGCTTATGAACGATGCATATATGATACCATTTGCCGGAAACGAACTTTGTGGCTTTAAAACGAATGCTCGGTCTGACGCCCTTGATAGAAGTTTGCAGAATAAGATTATGGGTATCCTTTTCAAGATACACAAGAATAAAGCACGTTTGGGTGGAATCAAAGGCGCCGAAGAGAGTGGTATGGTTGTCTTCCTGGAAACTATCAATACGTGCCCATACCGCAAGGCTGTATCCACTGGAAGTAGTTGAAGGAAATGGTTTCCCCAAGGTCGGAAGCTCAATAGAGCAGAATCCGTGAGATGAGAGGTCAAAGTGAACATAGGGTGGATCTTTGGAGGCTCTCATGGCATCCAAGAGAAATTTTGACACGGTGGGTATCCTTTGTGCCCTCTGGTACAACTGAATAGCGTCCTCAAGATTATTAACTCCGTATTGGCATAGTACCGAAGCAAGCTTTAGATATAGTTTTATTTCTTGTTCTGGCATTTCAGATGATGCCACAAGTGGTAGGAGAGAAGACAGCATTCCAGTGGAGTGAAGGGCAAGGCGATTCCGATGAGAGAGTGAAGCAAGCCGGGTTAGGCATAGAGGGAGTGCCAGACGCTGGAGGGAAGATTTAGAGAGCTCTCGCGTCTGTGAAAGCCAAAGAGAAAGGAAAACCCCAAGAAATTCTGCGTTTTCTACGACTTCGTCAACACCGAGAATTTCATCCACCATCTCAGTTAATGCCGGTACCAAGGGAACATCGGCGTCTCCAATTCTCCTTCTAACGGTAGTGAAAAACTGGGACATAGTCTCGCGCCCCAGGCCAGCCGCAAGCAGACCACCATACACCAGTTCCACGTCCACAGAGGTGTGTAACTTGCTTGTAAGGTTCGAAATGATCTGCTCAAAAGCCACAATGCCACCGCTATGAGTTCTTTTCATAAAGTAGCGCTTGTTGCTTGGGTGTTCCTTCAGACTTTCCGCGATGATGGAGAGCAGATCCGTAACCATTAATAAGAGCGATTTCCTATCCTCATCGCCCAGTGTGTTTGGTGTGTATAGGTCCTCCAAATACCGTAAAAAGTCAAGAGCATTTTCAAAACCCCGCAGCTGGCGAAACAGAGACTTCACTTCCCTAAGCTGATGGTCGTCAATCAAGGTATGGCGAAGGAAAAGGAGGGTTTCGGTGCAAGCCATCGCATCTTGGATGGAGGAGCCTATGGCTGTTTGGCTAGCACTCGCGAGGGCTTCGATAGCTGGCAGCAGTTTCACGGTTAGGCGCTCCGATGATGCGGCAGATGATGCTCGCCTTGTACGAGATAAAGCATCACTCATGTTGACCGAAGATAGGTGAGGGTATTCTCAACCCAGGCGTTCCTGAGCATCGTATGGTGGTTCAAAGGGCCATTGAAACGGTGTCATTGGGATGACAGGCCAGCTCGTAGCACGCGAATGTTCCTAAATAAAAGCGCGAGATTAATCGAGAATGAGTGTCTGCCTTGCCATGCCACTTAAGTTGCAGTTGGAATTGGAGGATTGGGGGCTTCTCTTGCTGGTTAGCTCCTTCACCGATAAGGGTTCCCATGCCATTCTGATACCAACACGGTCACGTGTAGATCAGGTACACCGCGAATTCAGCCTCATACAGGCAGCGTGTTTAGAACTGCTCGTGTGTGCATTCAGAAGACAAAGTACGGAGTACCATCCTCTGTTCTCAGGATGGGCAGAATCTGGATGGATCAAATAATTCCGATAATGTAGCTACGATTTCTCAATAGATCTTCCATCATGCTTGTTTTTCTTCCTCTTAATTAGTCTCCCAAAATTGGGAGCCTTTTATCAGCTGATGGGATAGTTACCGGGCAAGGGAGTAGCTAACTATATAAGCCCTCCGACAAACCTCAAACCAAGCGAAATTATTTAAGGAATAACCGTCTAATCGAGGGACATCCTCTATCAAGACGGATCTTAATTCTGGCGTAATAAATGGCACCACTATTGCCTAATTTAAAAATTCATTTGATTCGGAGGTACCATTAGATATCTTCTCACAATAGTAATTGAGATCGTTATATAGTTTACTACGGAGTACTTCAGGAGCTCCTTCGCATTCAAATAATCGTCTAGGAAATGGCAAGATTTTCTTCACATAACAGGTACTACATCCTCAAGTTCATTTGGGCTTATCCCAGGCCGGTTCTGTTTTCAAGAGAGTACCTCTTCTTGGTCTCTTCTGATCGTACAAAGTCTCATCAAATATAGCTGTATATCACTGGTTGTATTTGCTCAACTATTTTTCGTTGGAGTGTTTCGCTCCATATCATCCGGGCTGAAGGGTGTAACTCCAAAGAAAATAACTAACACGAAAGGCGCACATAAAGTTCCACGTGCCATTTGGAAAACCAAGCTATGAAGCACTTCTACTCCGTAGAGATAAAAAAACAGATATTTGGTTAACACGGAGTTTTAGGTAGTTAGTTAAACTACCTCATATCTCACGCAATAGTTAACCAGGCGGACGGAGGTCGAACTATACGGGTGGCTGGTGGTTGGTTTTCGTGAAACAGGAACTAGACCTCAGGACTAACCAAGTGTGGTTTAGTCAGTTCTCAGTTTCCAGGCTGATTGATAGGTCATAGATTGACCATATCACGGTAGGCTTGGCAAGGATCCACTTGCCCTGATTGGAAGACCAGGTGATGCGGAGATGACAAACCGCAAGCTTAACCCGATGGGGCGTTTACATCATCTGCCTCAAACCAAACCGGACCCCAAGCTTCCTCCGCCCGTCTGATCTCCTCTTTCTCCTCACTCATCTCTCTCTCTCTCTCTCTTTCTGTCTCTTCTCTCTTCTCTCCATTACCACACACGACTCATCTCCATCTCCATCCGCATCTCATCCCACTCTCCCCTCCTGCTATCTGTATCCTGCTTTACTTTCTTTATCTCTATCACTATCCCGTCCTTTCTCACTCTCGAGTCTCTCTGTCCTAGAATCAATCACCGTCATCATGAGAGCCTACTTGCTCGGGCTCTCCCTTCTTCCTCTGCTGTCCGCAGCCTCTCCTATCGTCATTGACTCTATCCATAAGGATGCTGCCCCAATCTTGTCTTCCTCAAACTCCAAGGAGATCCCAGATTCATACATCGTCGTCTTTAAGAAGCACGTCTCCACTGCCTCAGCGACTGCTCACCACAGTTGGGTGCAAGACTTGCACTCGTTAGAATCGAAGAAGCTGAAGAAGCGTAACCAGTTCCCCTTCAAGAACGATGTTTTCAGTGGTTTAAAGCACACCTACGATATCGCTGGCACCTTGCTTGGATATTCAGGTCATTTTGATGAGGAAGTTATCGAGCAAGTCCGCAGACATCCAGATGTAAGCATTTCCGTTTGTTTTTACCATCTACTTATTGCTATTCTTTCTCGTCTTTAGTTTTCCAAGGCTCTAGAAGTGACTGAAATGCTAATCTTTCCACCCAGGTCGAGTACATCGAACGTGACTCAGAAGTCCACACCACCGAAGAGGTCCAGGGCAACGCTCCATGGGGCTTGGCTCGTATTTCCCACCGTGATAGTCTAAATTTCGGAACGTTCAATAAGTATCTGTACGCAGCAGATGGTGGTGAGGGAGTGGACGTCTACGTCATTGACACCGGAACAAACATTGAGCATGTTGACTTTGAAGGCCGTGCCAAATGGGGCAAGACAATCCCTGACGGTGATGAGGATGAAGACGGTAATGGTCACGGAACTCACTGCTCCGGAACTGTTGCCGGAAAGCGTTTCGGTGTTGCTAAGAAGGCCCACGTCTATGCCGTCAAGGTTTTGAGATCCAACGGCTCTGGCACAATGTCTGATGTCGTCAAGGGAGTTCAATGGGCAGCTGAAAGCCACCTGAAGAGCGTTGCTGATGCCAAACAAGGCAAGCGAAAGGGCTTTAAGGGAAGCACTGCAAATATGAGTCTTGGAGGTGGCAAGTCCGTCACCTTGGATCGTGCCGTCGACCGTGCTGTTGAACTTGGCATTCATTTCGCAGTTGCTGCCGGTAACGACAATGCTGACTCTTGCAACTACTCACCCGCTGCCTCTGAGAACTCCATCACTGTCGGAGCCTCTACTCTCGGTGATGAGCGTGCCTACTTCTCCAACTTCGGCAAGTGCAACGATATCTTCGCTCCAGGTCTTAACATTCTGTCCACCTGGATTGGAAGCAGGCATGCTGTCAACACCATTTCTGGAACCTCCATGGCCTCTCCACACGTCGCTGGTCTTTTGGCCTATCTCCTCTCCCTTCAGCCCGCCAAGGATTCCGCCTTTGCCGTTGCTGAGATCACCCCAGCCGAACTCAAGGCCAACTTGATTTCCATCGCTACCCAGAATGCCCTCACTGATGTACCTTCCGATACCGCTAATGTAAGCTTATTCCCATCATACGTAATACACCCATGTTCATTTGTGCTAATGCTTTCGTCAATTTAGATCCTCGCTTGGAACGGTGGTGGCTCCTCCAGCTACTCCGATATTATCAAGAAGGGCGGTTACAAAGCTGCAGAGACCAAGCCTGAAAATATCGTTGAGAAACTCGAGCATTTGGCTGCTGAAGGTCTCGGTGCCATCTACAGCGAAATTAAGGATGCTGTCCTGTCATAGATGATTTGACATTGCATCACCTAATTTCTCCGTTGTTTTACTGTCCACGGTCTACTTATCATGACAAAGGGTTCTACATGTGCCTGCTGTAATCGCTTTGCTTGCCGTAGTGCAAGATTAGAAGGCTTTACTATTTCTTCGGCTCAATCGCATTTAGAGAGACTCGCTGGCGTGAATCCATCGGAACTTGACTCTTTTGGTATGGAAGGTTATGAATTGCGTGCATGGTTTGTTTTGTTGTGGAAGCCACCTAGTTACTACAGGCCTGTTCCTATTTTTCGTTATCTTTCGGCTTGTTTTGCATGCGTTCTAGAATGAGGACTATTACTATTATCTATATATATGAAATCTTCCATTCCGATCTACGTACTTCCAACTGTCCGGAACATATCCCGTTTTTGTACACGCCCCCGTAGGACTAGATGCTATTCTCGATGACTAGCGAGTTGAATAGTATATAGTATTCAGAATACCAAGCTTAATAATAGAATTGGATAAAAGTAATAAGGTGAATGTGTCCGGAGTGTTTAGGTGGAATAGTTAATTAGCTCCCCGCAAATCTGTACCTATAAAATCGATATATACAGAGAAAAATTCTAAATACTTTCACGAAAAAATGAACAAAAAACAAGGCAGGTTAGCTCTAAATCAACGCGCAATAAATGTGCCCATAACTTCCAACAACAAACTCCCAATCGTAGATGGCTGGATATCATGAATAAAACATAACATCAAATTGAATATCCGTATGCGCCTTTCCTTGCTTTCGTTAAAAATGAGTTTGGGCGTTTCAACCGTAATGCCTCGCCGTGTAACAGCGAGAGATTAGTTAATTAGGAGGAAACTGGTGACGACGATTATTACCTTCATCGCACTCAGTCTCATCCTCATCCTCGTCCCCATCTTCTTCTTCATCTTCATCTTCATCATCAGTACTACTTGTTTCCCTGCCCTTCCGAACATGAAGACGACTGGCAGCAGAAGTCTCGTTAGCATCATTGTCCAGGATACCAGGACGCTTCTTGCGTTCGAAATCTTGTTCGTGTGCCCTTGCCAGCATTGTACCCACCCTCGCCAGTGTACCGCCTGTATCAGATAGATGAGAAAATCGCCTGCGTCGAACAGGTCCGTCTCCAGCCTGCTCAATATCGCCGGCAACCATGCAAACTGTGGTAGCAGGTGAGGAAGAAGCATCGACTGTTGTGCTAGCAGCGGTAGCTTGCGTCATAGGTTGAAGTAATTTCGGCGAAAGTGCTGTTTCTTTCATATTTGCCAGCTGGGCATTGGCATGGTCTGTTACTTGGGGTTGGGATGGACTGTCGGATGAAGTATCGTAAGGTAATGGGATGTCTCTGGACGCGCGGAACCTTCCCACGTTTGTGCAGTGCTCGTTTTCAACACGGAAGATGCTCCATATGCCCCTTCGAAATATTTCCGATAGAGAAACAACGAAACTCAGCACCGCAGAGTGTTGCATGTTATGCGTGAAGATGGCATAAAAAATCCAATTGAATCGCAAAATCGGGTCGACTATCATAGCAGCGTAGTATACCCATTTTCTGCGAAAACCAAGGAAATCGCGGAGGAAAGGGTTTTTAGAGTATGGGTTGCCTAAACTCCAATCCATAGCGAGGTCCCAGATGGAAGAGTAAACCGCGTTGAGAAACGCACAGGTAATAAAGAGGCCTTGGAGAGTTTTGTTTTTCTCGATGCGATAGAGGCTAAGCGTTAAAAAATAAAGAATTGAAAACCCGTACTTGCCAAAGTTCACAAGATGCGGGAAGGCGTTTCGTGTATCTCGGTAACGTCGTAGGCACTGAAATCCACGCCATATTGATGGAAGGGTAGTAAGAAATCCCAAGGCGCGAGAGTTGGATGAGTTGCAGGTTGCCGGGTTTTCCCAACCGCTTGAATATAAACAAGAAAACAGGGCAATGTTCTAACGTGAATAGCTATTAGCTGAGATGATCGAGTCAACCTGAATATCAGAATAGTTCACTCACTCCCATTGCGTATGTTTGCGAGCAATACATATCTCCTAAAAAGAAATCGCGAAACTCGACGGGGTATAATCCAGCAAGCATTAATCTCCACTAATAGGAAAGTTAGCAGGATGAATTTGGATATATTCGGCCGGTATCCAACTTACATTCGAGTAGGCCCACCAAGAGCGACTCTGATGATATAGAACGGGGGCAGGAAGAAGTACAATCATAACAGTCAAGGCAATTAGGATGATAGGCCAGTAAATGTACATATCATTGATCCAACGAAAATTCAGCCACATGGACAGGCCAAGAAACAGAGTGAAAAGGCAGGGTAACTAAGGTTGAAGATTAGTGACATGTTAGAAAAAAAATTAAACGGTATTCTTCACTCACCTCAGAAAGCTGACGCCAATCAAGAATATGTCGAGTATCGTATTCAAACACAAATACATAGTTTATTTTAGATCTATTCCAAACTCTGCAGTCTATACAGAATAATAAAAAGTGGAGAATTATTAAAAAATAGCCACCATAAATCTATATGCGGATTGATGAGGTTAGCCTGAAAACATTGCCAAAGTTATGGTAGATAGATGGTAGTACCTGTAAAAGATAGCTAGTTTGCGTCCGTATATCGCCGTGCTCGTGAATGAGGTTTCCAATAGCGTAGGCTAAGCCTTGAATCCCGAATACAAGGCCAGCTGCCAGTAACAATCCGTTACGGAAGGCATGGGTTGAGTAATCGTGTGACTTCAAAGCATTTCCACGAAGTTTTCCAACTGCAGCTTTACGGTTCCCTCGTTCGAAATACCGGGTATATAAGTCTTCAACGGCAACAAGGTGGTTCTCAAGAACATCGCTTTGGACAAACCAAGCTTTATTCACTTTTTCAGAGAGGTATCTTCCGGTCGGTCGAGAATTGGTCACTTTGTCGTATTTTTTGTTCATCTTTCTAAATGCCTTCCGATTTAACAATATATAGGCCTTCAAAAGTTCCAGTCCGCGATAGTACTCTAGTAGTGCAAGCTTTAACTTTTTCTTGGCCACACTATATGGCACCCCCTGGTTATCTCTACGAGCCACGAAATCTCGACGAGCATCCAAGTGCGAGGAACTGGGTCTTGGGACAGGAGGGGTGAGTAGCTCTGGCGAGATGAAAGAGCCAGGTTCGAGATCTGGTTTCCCGCCAGAGAAGTTCGGATGTAGCTTCTTCCGCTTTTTGGACTTCGTGCTTCGTTGAATACTCCCATACTTCTGACGTCTTTTGTCTCGAAGTTCTTCGAGCCGGACATCTCGCATGACATGAAGTTGTTGCCTGAGGGTAAAAAGCCTTTTGGTTGCTTCGCCTTCCTTCATCTTGTAAAAACTTTCTATTTTTACAAGCTCCTTGTCTAGGAAAAAGAAAAATTCGTCTTCCTTCGTTCTAAGTTCGGACAATGCCTGCATCGGAGCTTTTGCACGTGGGGAATCATGTTCCAAGCGAGTTGAAAACATGCGTTTTAGGAGGTGGGGCTTTTTTATCGATCCCACGGCCGGGTGATGGTTACCAGTGACATTGAAGATATTTCGCGGGCCGGGGAGTATCCCAGAACGAGTATTATTATGCCGCTCTTTCACGACTCTTGCATTGGCGGCTCGTCCAGGAGAGGGCTCTGCAGGCGGAAATTGATTAAGAGTGGAATTGTCGGGATGGGAAGCTGTGAAGTAACCATCGTTCGGGTCTAAGGCAGGGCCAGGAAGATTCAAAGACGAAGCAACAGAAGACTGTGAAACACGAGTTCCTGGCCGTACGATACTGCCATATCCCCTGTACTGGTCAGTGAAGCGTGAAGATGGAGGCCTGAACAAGTGTCGGGTTTGCGGGGGAAGTGATAGAGATCGTGTCGAGCTATTGCCGGAATCCACCTGCTGTGCAACGTCATCCCCGGAATCAACTGCATAATGCTGTAGTACATTAATCTCGTCCTCGTTATTTGAAAGGTTGTTGGCATAGAAGGCGGTTGGGTTATTATTGTTCGGGAAGTCGTGGTCTCGCAAACTGGTTTGCGCTAATCCTCCCCGTCGTCCTGGAGCCCATGTAGCCTGGTCCACATGCCGAAGTGCGCGAGCAATTGCCTTCACCTTCTTCTTTCCGACCTATAGAACCACTAGAGTTAGACGGTACGATGGAGGAAAGGAGGGGAGAGGGGGAAAAGAAAAAGCAAAAGACAACTGGATCGCAAAGGCCGATCGCAACTCAAGATATGCAGATCGGTGTTGACTGACTTTGTAATTGAGATACTTTGCCCGCCATTCGGGGACCAGTTCCTCTTCAAGTTCCCTAGTAGCAGAACGAATAACACGGTCAGTTACATGTGCCAATTAAACGGTCAAAATTGAGAGAGAGGGAGAGGGAGGGAGAGAGACATACTTTGCGAATTTCATGGTTGCGAAGAATGAGGTGATGGCATGCCAAGTTGATTCTCAGCAATTCAAAAGGCTCCATGCCACAGAAAGAAAAAGATTGACAAGCCCGAAGAAGAATAAGTATTATACCAACAGAAGAAAAACGGAAAACGGAAAACACAATGGTATGCAGTTTTTGTGCAGCGAGGGAGCTAAAAGATTATATTTTAACTATCATCTCTTGTCGCTGGTGCTGAGTGGATGCTGGCTGGTTGGCGGAACTTGGCTTACTTTTTTGTTCCTTAGCGGCGACCCATTAAATGCGCCTAGCCCGATAACAAGTCAACCAGTATTAAGTTAGGTTAAACCAGTCAACCAGTCAGTTTATATAAATAAGGAAAAAGGCACAGCGAGGGGCGTTGCTGCTCCTCCCCCACGTGTCGGCCCTAGCCGGTCTTATACTTCATTAAGCCAGTAGCAACCAGCAACCAAAACTAGTAACCAAACCGAATCTCAGTGCGATCAAACCCATGGATCCTCAACAACAGAACCGAGTTTGGTTCACAATCGCGTTGTGACATCTGCTATCTTTGATCCCTGAGATTCATTTGCCAAGATGTTGGAACCAGTTTCTAGCGAAGGTGAAAGGGTGCAAAGGAGGTGGGAAATGCATGATCTTTTCGTTCATTCCTCACTCATTCCGATGCATATACGGGCATTCTTTCATTCGAGCTCCCCCCCTCCCTCCCAGCATAATGTTTTCTAGCTCCTCGCTTGCGATCATTCTTGGGTTATAACTATACCCTTTGCAGATCTCGGGGAAAAAGAAACGAGAACACATGGCTCGGAGGGATCTCTGTTTTTGACCTAAACAAATCCGATTCGTTCTTCCAATAACTCAGGGTCTATTATGGTCCTCCCATTTCCCTGGATAAGAAAATCAACATAATTATGATACTTAAAGCCACACGGAGTTTGGTGTTGTGTAGTTAGCATGAGCCTCTTCACCCATATATCTGAACAACATGGTGGAACAAAGCTTCACTTCTAGCTCTGGTCTGCACGCGAATTAATCATCTTGCGAAACAGTGATAATACCCCTTTATATATCCACGCTCCAATCGAGTCCTCCTACAAAAATTTGGGAACCATTATTTGCTTCGACGTGTGTAACCCTCCTTTCCTTGGCTAGGGAATTCCCTCGCCGCCAGCCTATTAATAACAAGTTCACCATCTCCTCGACCCTACGAAGGACATACGCGAGAAAATAATATTATTATTGGCAGCTGACCTTCGCTGCTCGGAATCTGTGTAACCCGTCATTTGATCGCACGATTCCGCTGGGTTTTCGAGTTCGTTGGAACGAATAACAAAAAAAGCAATTTCAAATCTCCAGGAATTTGGAGACGCCCTCCGAAAAACAGAATGCAAGTATTAAATATTATATTTTTCCCGTCGGGTCCCATCCGACCAAATAGAATAGTGCAAGAGGATAGTGGGGATGTCTTCGAGAGTCATCCGGCACCAGCACGCTTCTTCTCCATGCTCTTAATATGGCATTTAAACTGTTCTCTTATTAAATTTGATTTACATGAATCAATCCACTACTTTTTACACAATGCTAACTCTTTTACCTACATACATTTTACTGGTAGCTACCTATACCTACTTGGTACCTGGTTATAGTTACCAAACTCCCTATTTTCCTAAACTGTTTCGAGTAGTTATCTACCGCTTTCACGAAAAAAACCCCCCCTTCTACACGCGGCTTTTTCTAGAAGAGAATCCTTTAAATTGCCCTTCAATGCATCTCAGCCCCAAAAGTGTACATGTTCGATTCATGGTCAAGGTTCCAGTCAAATAACAATCCTTGCCCTGAATAAAATGACGTCAAGTTGTGGGACCCGAGAAGGATACGCGGGTGTCTAAGCCAACCAGAACCCACACCACCCTTTCAAGGTTTTCTCCCCAAATACGCGGAAACCTAACCTTCACGCTAGGAGCAATCTATACGCGTCAACGAAGGATGGTATAATCAATATCTAAATGCATACAGCAGAGACGCGTATCAGCGATGGCTTCTTGGACCGACAGAAGAACAGCCCGATGGCTGTCCATCCCAGCCAACATGGTTGGCTATATAAACCAGTTCAATTCCCAAGAGGATGTTAGATCCAACTGATCTCAATGGACTAAACTGAACAAATCACCCAAGTCAACAATTTATCTGATATCTCAGTATGTTTGCCGCTCTGGCATTGCCCCTACTGAGCTTGCTTGCTGCAGCCCAAGCTAGTTCAAACCAATCTCAACCCATCCAATGGCAGCCATGCGATGAGACGGAAGTCAATAGTACTGTACCAATTCAATGCGGCAACTTCCACGTTCCCCTTGATTACACCGACAAAACCTCTGATGCAACCCTGAAGCTTGAGCTTGCCAAGGTTCCTGCTACATCGCAGCCTTCAAAAGGAAGCATTCTGTTCAATTTCGGTGGTCCTGGGGGTGAAGGAAGGCCTGGCTTAGCTTCTTTGGCCCCGATCTTGTTAGCGTATGTCTAGATTCTTCAATGGCAATGGCTTAAGATTTTAATATTAATACTGACGCTTCTGCATAGGCTTACGGGTGGCAAACATGATTTAATTGCCTTTGACCCACGGTAAGCACACCACTCTGCATCCATCCAGCACGTTCTTGCTGGTCAAATTGAAATACTCTTGTTACTCGAACAAGAAGTTAACCATAAGTTTCAGCGGCACCGGGAACACTCTTCCATTCTCCTGCATCGACACCGAACTTGACAAGTTTGTGTTTTTATCTGAGTTGAAATTAGCGAACTCCTCCGATACCGCTTTGGGAAGACTCTGGGCAGTGGGCGAGACCCATGCCAACCTTTGCTTGAAAAATGGAAACGAAACCGGGAGACTTATTAGCACAGCATTTGTTGCCCGGGATTTTATCAGCGTTGTCGATGCAATCGAGGAGGATAGAATGCTTAGGTACTGGGGTAAGGAATCTTGAAAGGTGAATATATTTAAAGCGCTATTAAGCTTACAATCATACCCCAGGTATGTCTTACGGTACTACACTAGGAGCTACAATTGCTGCAATGTTTCCAGACAAGATCGACAAGATGATTCTGGATGGTGTTCAAAACCCTCATGAATACTACAATGCCCTCTCGTATGTCTTTTCCATATACACGGAATGAAAACTAATGGAAGTACCTGCTGCTGATTCTCCGTTTGTAACGTTACAGTGACTTCGAAGAATGGACGGATTCTGATAAAGTCTTCTCTGCAATCTTTTCCCACTGCATCGAAGCAGGTCCCGATCGATGTGCCTTGGCTGGTAGGAATGCCACCGCCGCTGAGCTTGAACAGTCTATATGGGATTTACTCTACAAAATCAAAGAGCAGCCCATTCCTGTTGGAAACGCTGTGCTCGATTATAGTACTCTCAAGATGATGCTTGCAGAGGCCCTCTATACACCAGACCACTGGCCATCACTAACTAAGAATCTCGCTGCACTGCTTGACGGTGACGTTCCAGAGGCCTGGAGAAATGTTTTCTCGCTTATAGGAGAACCAGAAATATTGATATCCTTATATGGCATTCACTGCGGCGAAAAGCGTGTTCGAGCGGCTTCGCTTGACGAGTTTCTCCCCGCAGTCGACAAATTGTCCCGCATCAGCCGAATCTTTGGCGATTTACTCTCTATAGCCATCGCCTGCTCACATTGGAAAATTGAGGCTAAGGAAAGATATACAGGTGATTTCCAGGTGAAAACTAAAAACCCGGTCCTTTTTATCGGAAATACTTTCGATGGTCACACTCCGCTCGTTTCAGCATACAATGTTAGCTCTGGTTTCGAGGGCAGTGTTGTTCTTGAAGTTAATGGCTATGGTGTAAGTTTCTCCTGTCCTCCTGCAAACTATGAGTCGAAAAGCTAGTTAACTAAAACTCTTTGATGGAATATTTAGCACGGTTCTGTAGCTCTACCTTCAAAGTGTACACTTGAAACCGTTTCTAAGTATTGGGAAGATGGCACTTTACCTGACCCAGAAACGGTTTGCAAAGTAGATGCGCCCCCATTTTCCGGTCTTAGTTGGCCAGACATTCTTAACTCTACCTCCGGAAATGAAACTGCCAATGTCAAACGGAATACATACGTTCCTGGAAGAGGGCATATCAATAATTCCTGGCTCGTGTAATGGGTAGAGCATGCAGTGTGAGCCCATATCCAAGTCTGAAAAAATACTGTACATTTTTTTTTGATTGATTCTTATCCACCAGGCCCTATCTTTTATACCGATGTGGACTGTTTTCTTTTTCTCGTTGACTGCTCAATATAATGATACAGGTGTTAGAAATAGATATATAGAGAAGATTACAATGCTCATAACTATATCTTATTTTATTTTTGTATCTTCTTGCAATGGTAGAGGCATGATATGGTAAATAGCATACAGAAGCATCAGGATCAGAATCTCAAAACAAAATTGTTAGATTCAGCCACAACCCACCGATGGATAGTTCCCACGAAAATATTAAACGTAAGGAGTTAAAAACATATATGGTGGCGTGATTTCTGCTCGTTCTATCACCGAGCCAGTTGCTGGCTAATGTAAGGTATGGGTTCCGTCCCAAAGGTAACAGGCTATAGAAGAGATTTAGATATACGGAGTACAATGCTTCGCATTATTTAACCAAGGAGTAAAGAAGAGATCTTTGTTGCAGGCTATTCTATGAAGTGGAGGGGTCTCAATTTCTAAGCCCTCTGCTACAACCACCAGAGCAGTAGTCGTTTTCCGTCAATTTAAAAGAGGGATTGGTTGGAGTCGCATCAGTCATAAAGTCATCCGTCAAATAATGTTGGCCTCATATGAGAGAGAGGAGAGCACTGAAGCACAAAACACCATAAAAAATCATCTGGGCCAGCCAATTTCTTGAACTCCATACTAAAACAGTCACGATAGTTCCATCGATACCAGCGACCCCCTATCATTTGAAATGGACGGGGTTTGTACCTGTCCAATAACTGGAGGAGATGGTTGTAACATAATTGGTTCCACTAGGGAAATATTGAGTAAAGGGGGTAGGCCAACCTGCTGCCGGGTCCAGGAAATGCCTTCAAGGCCCTCTGGAATTCGAGCGATTGGCGAATATTGTAGAATATCCGAGATTTCTTGGACAAGATCTCTCCCTACAGATTCGACCCACCATCCTCTAATATCACAGGCCATCCGATCGAGGAGCACCCCAACATACATCATAATGAATAAAGCCATGGGTTCCAATCGTTTCATCGCTGCAAGAAATTCCCTGCCGCCCATCGTAGCTACAGACAGGCAGTAAAATTTAACAAGGCCCCGTGCATCTTCGACGAAGGAATACTTAGTTTGCCCAATGGCAAATCGGTAGCTATCCACGTCACTCGCAAGCGGGTCACCGCATTCGCTCTCTTCCTGCGCTGCACTCCCGCGCTTGTGATATACCCCTGATACGCGGACCTGGCGGCTAACAGAAGAAAGGTTCCCAAGAGCTGTCCATGTAACGGGGTCAACGATATCTAATGTGGCCATGCCGTACTTGAAAAAGGCAGAGAATGAACAGGGACTATCGAATAGCCATGCTGCATTCGTATACGCAATGTCACAACCCCCCATGATCATATCGAAAACAGTATTCATGCGATCTAGGGCGCTTGATTCTTCCGGTAGGGAGACAAAACTAAACACCGCTGCTATCATGGCAAAATGGTACAGAACGTGGAGATTGTCATGCCGGATATCGGAGAGCTCGGCGCGGAACCCGACGCTAGCTTTGTTGCTATACTCTAGGGCGGCGTAAAAGTAGGTCGTGGACTCCGATTTATTGGAGGTGTTCTGGGCAAGATCCAGTGCGCTTATTGCTAGGAGGCCATTCATAAGATAGCTCGATCGTAGGGCAGCGCGTGGTAGATAGTTCTGGAGGTATTCTTGGTCTTCGGGGATACTAAAGAGCCCCATCCAGGTCCTCGTAGACCATCGGTGCATCAGTTCTAGCTCAAGTAGCCGTTGTGAATCTGGGGTACTCGAGAATGCAAGCGGTGAAGGACTAAGAGTAGTTGTAAATCCATTTGAGCACTCGGTTTCTGAAGAAGATGTGCTATGTGGTGCTTCTTGCGAGTTCTTGGTCGACTGACTCTTCGTGTGCCTCGGGGTTGATCCTTGAGGGGGAGGAAGCCAGTAGACGCATTTTAAATTTCGAACAACGCAATTCACACATGGTGGGCCTTGTTCATCGCACTATGAGGGTTGTTAACGGTTGATCGAATTCGTCGGGGATTTCGTGGTGCGAACCCGCTGGGAAATCGGGACGTTAACTATATCAAACTACATACTCCGTAGTAGATATGGTTTTACCCACCTTTATATGCTTCTGTTTGCAGTTCTGACATCCCCTTCGCGATTTCTTGTGAGGTTTCCTAGATTTCATAATATTGTTTGCGCCGATTTTTACAAAACGAAATGTAGCAAATGGAATAACTAGTTGGTGGCTTCAAAGGGGAAAAAGTCGTACCTTTAAAAGGAGTCTTATCTAGCACGCGGCTGAGGTATCTCCTGTATCTCGGCCCAGGGAATCCGAACCATGCAGACTGCGGAAAGGGCTGAGTTTCCTGTACGACGGGCGATTTTTACCTAAACGGGCACGATGTCGCGCTCGAAGCATGGCGCCAAGGGTAATAGGGCTGCTGATCGCCCACACCGGCTGGCATTGCCAATCCTCATGATGGAGTACTCCGGATTCGCAGATTAATTGCAACTGTTTTCTCCGGGTTGGGGGCCGCTGGGACTTTGACAGCCCATGATCGGCTTTTAGCCTGGGAGCAGACTATCCAATTGCGTTCCTCCACTAGGATATACAATTCTTCCAACGTGCATCCGTCATCCAGATTAATACATCTTGCCTGAATTGGTTCTTGGCCAGTTTGCCTCCATGGCTAGAATAGGTTCCAAAAGTTGGCGAAGACCTTGATCAATGATGACACAGGGTTTCATTCTGATTTAGATAGCCGTTTAAAGCTATTATTATCAGTTCAAATAACGATGCTTAGTAGAATGGTTATTTACGCTGCAGACTGACTTTACTTCTATTGTCCTCGTTCACCAAGACCTTCCATGAGACAGGGGCCAAATATAAGAGCTTCAGGTCTTGCACAGTGAGCTATTTTCAGTCTTCCGAGGGAAAAAAAGACATAACAGGCTGCTTCTGTTCTTTTCCTGCAAATGGTCTCAGAGCTTTTCAAGAGATATATCTGGTACAGGACGAAGGATATAAGCCTGGCCTGTTCCAGCAAGCTGGTCTGAGCCAAACCACGAAGCAAAAATAACTACATTAGCCGGCTAATCTGTGAACTTCTCGCATTTACCGTTTCGTTTCAGAATGGCAGCAAATCGCACCTTTGCCCTGTTTCAGGGATCCGGATGGGGGCGGGTCCATCGTGGCAACCATCTCTGTCACAGAATATATGGGGATTTAAAGACATGTGTGCTAAAGCCTCTTAGCATTGCAATGCTCCAAAATGACGTGATACCTCCAGCCCCATTTTGAAGACAATTTCGGGGGGTCCCGAACGAGCTGAATGTTGACGTCGCTCCATAGCCCAGTTTGCCGACAATTCGATATTTATTGCCGAAGACCTTGCCAAACTGTGTGCGGGATAATATTTTTCGATATGGTAGGTCAGTAGATTTTCTTCAGTCGAGTCGGAGGCATTGACGAGCCCAAATTTGCTGTTTGTGGGGGTTTGAGACCCTCTTTGGATCTATACGTGAAGAATGCTAAATGCGGGATATCCGTTGCAAAATATCATCACCACAACTAACCCACCAGTCAATTAGAGCCAGTCCACTGCTTTGGCTTGTAGGGCAGCAAGCCGATGTTGGGGTAGTAGGGTTAAACTTCGCCATCATCTTTGACAGTCACAGAATAACTTTACAAGAGAGGTAGTCAGCATGAAAAGTATAAACAAGCTCACCCAGCTAATATATGCATAAGCTAGAAGTAGAGAATGAAAATGAATAATGAATTGGATTGGATAATTAACTAAACTAACTTATTTTCCATGAACTGAGTAAACTCTCCAACTCCCTGGAAGAACCAAACAAAGCTTATTTTTACTTGTACAACATCAACTCATTAATGCCTCTTACCTTGCTCTGTTTGTTAATAACTACAAGAAAATCGACAGCATTATTTTTTTCATCTAACTCTGGAATACCTGGCCAGTGGTGGCTAGCAGCTCACTACTAGAGACTTCAGGTGCCAAAGCGCACATTGAGCAAGATGCAGTCTCCTCCCATACCTAAACCGAGCGATTTCCCTTCCTCTCTGAATCTCACAATCACCCCACCAGACTCACAAAGGTCTTCAAATATTCTTCTTCTACTTCATGGGCTAGGTGACAGCCTTACCCCTTTCACAAGCTTCGGTGCCGCCTTACACCTTCCAGAAACCACTTGCATAACTCTTCAAGCCCCGACACCGCTACCCTTCGAATTACCAGGATACCACTGGGGGGATGACCTTGTATTCGAAGCAGATATACTCGACTCAGATCCTGGGTTCACACGATCGACGCGTCTGATCGTGCAGGACCTAATCCGCAGCGTGCTAGTGGACAAATTAGGTTATTCAGGAAGAGACATCTTGATTTTTGGCTTCGCACAAGGCGCGAGCGTTGCCTTGAGCGTGGCGTTGGAACTGCATCGGGAAAACGCCGAATCTAGTCCAACCGGGAACAACAATGACACTGCCCGCCGGGAACTAGGTGGTGTCATTGCGGTGGGGGGTGTATTGCCGCTCTCGGCTATCAAAGAGCAGGGTAGCAGAGCTAATAAATCAAAAACACCAGTGTTAGTATTAGGGGGATCTAGTCAGGGGAGCGCGGTTTCGGAGGGTGGTGTCCGTAGGACGAAAGGTGAATTCGAGTATGTGGAAGTCGTAAGGTGGAAGGGGAAGAGGGAAGATACCATGCCTCGTAATAGGGAGGAAATGCTTCCCATAATGCAGTTTTTCGGGAGGAGACTGCGTAGCTACAGTGGAGTGCCTGAAGGCAGTATTGAGATTGGCTGAATCAAATCTATTATCTATTGATATAACGCGACTTCAGACTATTATGATGGGATGAACATGTTTATGATATATGATAGGTTCAATGATATCTTCTAATTGTGGTATAAACGGGGTATATAGAAAAATTACATCGGGGAAAAAATCTATGGTACATTTGATAAGGCCCGTCTAGCCCTTTGGACGCTGTCTTTGGCTTCCTGTTCTATCAGTAGTGGACTGGGTTGAGTGCTCTCCATCAACATGGTTCGCATCGAATCTTCGGTACGCTTTAATGACTTTCGCCCTTCTTCCCGTACTTCGACTTGCCATTTTTTGCGTGCTTCATCCCAGTGCTTTTGTTGCCGACGAAGAGAATATATTAAGCCAACTGCAGCGATGGTCCCGGCCTCGTACAGTGTCGCACTTGGAGTCGAAATATAAGTGAGTGCCGAGAGTGCGGAAGTGAGCCCAGTTGTTGATAAACTGAACATGACAAGGCTCTGGGCTAGACTCTGTATCGATGGGATGGTCGATAGGATAAACCGATTTCGATCTTTTGAAATTTGAGCTGGCCACGAATCATTTAATCCGCCGGTGGGCGAACCCGTTGAAATAGGAGACGAATACGATTCTCCAACCGGTGAATATTTGTTATGGTTGAATAGACCTGCCTGCTGGAATCTTCCGCCGATCCATAAACCTTCTTTTTCGGCATGGACCAGCCATTGCTTAGCGATAAGGGCTGAGTATGTCATAGCAACATCATCAACTCGCCAGAATAATTTCCACCACGCAAGATTACGCCATGTCTTGCTGCTGAAAGCCTGATCGAGAGAGGTTCGAAGCTCGGTATGAGCCGTCTCAGCCCATAATGATATCGCGGCATCTAGGGTCCTTTGGGTATGATCAGGTAGCATGGCGGATTTCTGCTCACGAATCCTTCCTTCCTCATCCTCGATTATCTTGTTGTCCGTTTCCTTTAATACAGACACCATTAGGTCTCGGAGATCGATGGGCATAATACCGTCTCCAGGCCTGGAAGCTGAAACCCAATCAAGAAGTGGTTGAATCCCACTTTGCTCCCATCCTTCTTGATAGTCTTGTGAATTCTTGACTGATTGGCGGAATTTGTCCAGAGCTATTTCTCCGCTGTCTAAATCAACTACAGAAACATTTTCCTGTTGCGACTGCGGGGAGTTTAGGCCGAGTTGAAAGACGACCCGCGTAGAACCCAAATCTTTGCTGTTTAGGCCGCCTGAGATTCTGCCGAATTTTAACAAGTCTCTAATACCATCACCACAGATTATAGACTTGTGTACTGGGTATCGGATGACTGTACGCACGCCGGTGTTGGTCGACGGGATCGCGATTGTCGGCACCCTTACGGCGCGGGTGATCGAGTCGGGTGTCGGGTCATTATCAACGTCTAAGGGTGAGATAAGGATCTCTAAATTCGCTCTCTGAAGTAGGATTGAAGGAATGGATAATGTCGGTAAGAGATCGCTCGCTGATGAGATCTCGAACTTTTCTCCGTATCTATAAAGTGCCAATAGTTTAGCAATTCAATGAGAATTGTAAGGTATTGTCCACAAGTGGGGTATAAACATACCTTATTAAAAGCCCCGTGGAGCTTCCAGCGTTCTTGGAACTGAGGTATGATTCCCATTCAGCCTTCGGGCTCAATGGGTCTGCTAACAGTAATCGGGCAAGCTTCAAGGCTATATCTGGACCTCCCAACCCAAGAACTGCCCGCAGAAATTAGATTGATAGATGCCATTTGGATAAGACAAGGGAGAAAACCTACTGGCAATCCGTATCAATGGGCTCTCGACCTCAAGTCCCCGCTGAGCCAACTGAAGCCTGCTCAAATTCACATGGTTTGTCGCAGTCTTCCTCAGTTCATCCAAGGCATCATATAGCTCCTGGTACTTCTGCGGTATATTTCTGGAAACATGAGCTACCGTAGAGTTCGTAAAAGTTGATGCTGGGCGGTTCACGAATGCGAACTTATCTTGTCGCTGTCTTCGTTCGGTGGGAGATGGGGTGTAGAATCGGCGGAGCCGGGAACATGACGGGCAAAGGCTGAATGGATCGGATAGGATTCGAGTCCTCTTGAGGAGGGAGGTCTTGGAATTGGGTGGCATCTGTCTTTGCCTAGGAATACGTTGGCATTGTTTCTGGAGCCGTGAAAAATAGGACGAAGGCGGCATATAAACCAATTCAGGTACATGTTTAGTTTATTAATACTTTTTTTCTGTCAGTTCAAGATGTTTTGCTGGTGGGCTTGGCATGGAAGCTCCAGGACATTCGAATACTCCAAGGAAACAACGCTTCTAATAGACATGTCGAGCAAAAAAAAACATCGAAATATTAATAGGGAAACTAGTATTTATCTTGCAGATAATTATTATCTCTAATCAGTTGGCTAGGATCAAATAGAGCTGGAGACAGTGTCGTCCACGCCTACTGCCAATGGACAAAAATAAAAATCCCATAAGCCATTACGAAATAAACACCCCCATACATTTCTTGATCGTGTATCATGGATGTTGAGACACTGGTTGTAAACTATTTGGTTGTGAAATTGGAGCATGGTGCAAGAAAGGACATCAAAAGTTTTGTCGTGATAGTGGTGGGAACGGGCATATCGTTAAGTGATGAAAAAGAAGAAAAATGGAGCAAAGGCAAACGGGGTAAAACCATGGAGTAACATTAGGTCTCTCTTCTGCGTGGTCTACTAGAACCAGACGACCTATTGAAGGAGTTAGTTCTATCTTTGTTCAGTGAGGGAAATATGTGAGGGCACGTACATGCTAATTCTCCTAGCAACGTTGGTGAGAACCGTGTCATTTTCGGCTTCCCTGGCGGCACGCTCGAGAGCCTGCCTTCGATCTTCTTCATTCTTCTTTGTGACCTCTTCGTGGGTAGGTGGCAGGCGTTCATTTTGAATATCAACCTTTCGAGCATCCTCGAAATTATTAATTGCCTGTTTAATACCCTCTGCACCAAGCATAAGGGTTCCGGCAGGCAAACGGCCACCCGATGCTGTCTTGAGTTCTGTCACACTCTCGGATTCCTCTCGAAGCACTTGGAAAACGCGAGAAAGGCGTCCGATAGCAAGGATCTTATTTTTAATCGCACGGCGCTTGAATTCAATACTATCTGTATCCATGGGCACGGGTGGTGATGGGGCTCGCGGCTCGGGTTCGGAAACAGCAGATGTGGGCTCCTCTTCGAGTTCTTCTTTGGAACAAGTATTCAGAATTGCAATCAG
Source organism: Myotisia sp. PD_48 (assembly GCA_032988175.1). Classification (NCBI taxonomy): domain Eukaryota; kingdom Fungi; phylum Ascomycota; class Eurotiomycetes; order Onygenales; genus Myotisia; species Myotisia sp. PD_48. The sequence goes on from JANTQB010000009.1 coordinate 200,634, forward strand.
CATATCCGTAATCTTCTCGCCAACAAACGGGAGAGACCATGTGAAAACGTCCATGAAATTGGGGAGCCAGTAAGGGTGCGGGGTGCAGTTGAACTGTCGAATATTCATGACATTGTTTTCGTACTTCAAGACAGCGGCCTTGTTGCTGTAAACATCAAGGTAGTTAGGGGCGCTGAATATTGTCATGACACTGGGGAATCCGGTGGTTCGTGTCTTGCGATACATTCTGTAACCTGCATCCTGGGCTTCATGGGCTCGAATGATCGACAGCAGGTTATTCTTTTCCAAAAAAGCGCAAGCGGCGTGGTAGGAGAAGAAGTAAGAACAGCCTCGAACGTTATTATGGATGAAATGATCGCCTGTCTTCTCCTGACCGAAGTCCTCTAGAGGGTCAGCCCAGAGAATATCACACATCAACCCATATGTAGGTGGCTCTCTGAACCGATCGATCTATAGTTGATATTTCACGTTAGCGCGTTGCAAGAAAAAAAATGTAAAGGGGAATCTTACAGATTTAATATCTTCCAGGGTTTGGAGCTCTGGGCTTAAACCTCCGTGAATGCACAGGAACTGCTTATTCATAACAGCAGCCAAGGGCAACGCACAGAATGCCTCTGTACAAGCATTATACACCTTTTCAGAATACTTGTGCTTGCACTCAAGTTTGAAGGTAAAATAATCGGTAAGATGGCGGCACTCATGATTTCCACGTAATAGCCATAGAGAGTTGGGATACCATATTTTCAAGGCCCAGAGGTATAGAACGCACTATGTTGTAGAAAAACGTTAAATGTGATGAATATGTGGGAGGGTGGGTAACATTGATTGACATACCTCGATACTAAAGTAGCCTCTATCAACATAGTCTCCAAGAAAGAGATATCGGGTCTCTGCTGGATCACCTCCAACCTCGAACAGTTTCATCAAGTCATAATACTGCCCATGAACATCGCCGCATACTGTGATTGGGGCATCCATTTCCAATAAGTTTGGTTCGGCGCGAAGCAACTGGGCTCCGGTGTTGATAATCCATAATGCCTGCTCCTCGGTAAGCCGTCCTTCACGATGAAGGTGTTGTTTGAGGAATTGTAGATCGGGCTTCGTGGGGTCGTCAGAGGACCAGAACTGTTCGTTGGTTGGTGTGTGAAACGCAGGCGCTTGAACCTCTATCAAGATAACCAATAAATCCGATTAATAGGATGTTAAAAAACAAAAAGTAGGGAGGGGAAGCACCCCAGACGTGTACATAGTGGGGTATTAATATTAATAGTAAATAATAGTGCAAGAAAGTTCCAATGCATACCTTTGCAGACTCGCTCTTGGGTGGACACTTGAGTCCCATCGTCCATCGTATGGAGAGTGAAGTCAATCTCAGGGACGGGCTTCTTCTCCGTCACGGCGGTTACAAGCTTACCCTCCATGTTCACGTCGGTTAGCCGTCAAACGAGAAGTGGCGCAGCGACGAGGGAGGGGATGTATGTGGGTTGTGCCTAAACTCAGGGCGTGACACGAGTTGCTAGGAATGTTTTTAGAAAAGGCCGTCGAGGTCAAACCCTCGCGAAGGTGGGAAAGGGGCGCCTAATTGATCGAGTGGCATGCATAAGCTGCTTGATGGTGTTCTTGTTTATGACCAGGCCGCACAGCGAGTTGAAGGTTTGGAAGTCAGAGAATCGCGCGTGTATTGATGTGTGCAAGTGAGTGGGTAATACTTGTAATAGCAGCGCCCCAGCGATTGATGGAGACTGATTATTGTACTGTAGTTTGTAGGGCTGACGGTCAGGGTTCAGGATGGCATCTCAGCAGTGGGAGACAGCGGGAGGAGCGAGTTAGTTAGTGGAATTATCGACTAAGACCAAGGAGGAAGGGGGAGGGAGGAAGCGAAGATCTCCAAGCGTGACAACAACGGCGGATTATTTTCATCGTCATGCCGCTTGGGTTTGGCGGAGCCTACTAAAAGATTCTTTATTTAAATACTTAAACGTTCCAACAACGGGCCTATCTAATTCCTTTATATGTAGTCAAATATTTATCTTGTTTCGTACTTTCTGAGGTCCTTCAACGGGGTTGTGTAACAAAACAGGCATAACCGAGCCGGAATCAGCCTTGCAGTCAGAACCCGCCTTACACGAATATCGAATATATCCACCATACCGCCATCATGTACGATTCGGAGAGTAAGCTTTCCCTTAAGACTTACGTGATAATTATCTAGCCATCTCGTTACAACGTGGGCTAACTATTATGCAGTGACCCATCCCCTCCTAGCCCAGATCCCTCTCACAGTTTCGCCGTTCATATCCCTTCCAACAGCCACAACGTTACCCTACACCTTCAAGTCGCTGCCTTCCTCTCTTCCTCCATCCGTGATAGTAGACTCTAATGGCTCCCAAACTCCGAAGTATGTTGTCTCTTCGAGCGGTCATGCGGCCCATCCAGCAGAACTGCTCGCATCTTACCAGGCTCTCACGCGGCATATGGAACTCAGGCAAGCAGAGAGAAAGGCAACTATCGCCGAATGGGAAGAGTCCATTAAACAAAGGGAGCTAGCGGAAAAGCGTCGACTTGCACCTGGATGGCTTGATAGGGAAGAGAAGTTGCTACAACCGACTCACCAACGCAACATCTCTAGCGATGCACAACGAAGCTTGCTAGACCATCCCTCGGCAGACCTAACGTATAAAGACTCCGCGCCGGCCATTGAACCAAGGAATGAGGGTGATGAGCTTGATCGTGCTTTCGGTGTCTTAAAAATGAAGTAATTCTGGAGAACTCTCTCGGTATAGGAGGAAATATACCAATACCCGCCCCATGAAGTCTGAGATAGTTCTGACTTGGGAATAATCATCACCTTCTGTTCGAGCTGAGCGGAACGCCTAATTCACGAAGGTCGGTACCGGATTCAAAGTCTTTCTAGAGACCTACTTCGAAGGAGTAAATATTCCACGTAAAGTACGGATATCCCTATAATGGTTCCGATGGAAACCTATTGGCTACCTAAGTTAGATCTGCTTTTCAGGCTAAATAAAAGCATGGCAGCAAGCTGGCTAGTTAGCTACTTGATGTTCCGTACAGGTTCCATAAATATTAGAATGAATAGCCAAGGGGGAAAATAATATATAAAAATTTCTCGCTATCCTCCAAATTTGTAATTCTGATGTTGTTGTCACTGGTGGTTTGCCTTATAGTTAACTGTCAGGCTGGAAAAGTTAGTGTGGAAGGACCAAACATTCATACAATTCCAACAAAACTTCTATTTAGACCAACGAACGGACACGAAGCAACATTTTCATTTTGTGAAAAGTCTCGCAATTCCAAGCCAAAATGGAAGTCCTTCACGATCCACCAAACTCCTCCTCCTTCGTGCCCTTGACTGAGCACCAATCACGAACACCTGCATCGTTCTACTCCGGCCCGCCAGTTCTATACTATTCTAGCGAAAGATGCAAAGTCGTCATTCTTGAACGTGACCTCGCAGCCGCTCCCGCATTCGAATTTTTACGAACCCAGACTATAGCTCCCAATGGAGCAGCTCCCACGGGTAGCAAGGAAGTTGGCGACCAAGAAATAGTTGAAGATAAAGGCATTGCTATCGATGGCGTCAATGTTTGGGTTACTTCCGAGTATGGATTTCTCTATTTTATTTTGTTTTATTTTCTCTATCTTTCATTCTCTGTTTTAAAGCCTTTCTCCTATTTGTTTCGAGACTAACAGCGTTGATGGTGGGGAAATATAGCAAGCTGTTATTATTCTCTCCCATCGTATCAGCAGGCGTAGCCATCCCGTATCCAACGATCTCCTTGCACGCCATACAAAGGCTACAAGTACCTGGGGCTACGCAGGATGAATACGTTCATGGGCTTTACATGCAACTAGCGAATACAACCAATGACCCCGACAGCATGGAGGAAGATGCAGATGAAGAGACTGTGACCCTTACCATCGTTCCCCCGTCACAGCCTACCCCTGAAACCCCAGCTAGAGACTCGGCAGAGGAAGGTAGTACAGCTGCCCAGTCACCAACCTCAGCTTTATATTCCGCGGTGTCGGCCTGCTCGAATCTCCATCCAGATCCTACAGAAGGGAGCGAGGATGCAGAGGCAGAGTTTGGTGAAAGGTTGGAGGGCAGTTCTTTATACCAAGATGGGCTGTTGGCTCCGGGGGATAATTCAGGAGGACTGCCTCCTCCGATGCCTGGGAGCGGCGGGTGGATTACAGCCGAGAATGTTCATGAATACTTCGACGAGGAGGGAAATTGGAAGGGTGGAGAGAATGCCTCTCTAGGCACAGGGGCTGGTACGGTACGACCCCGAGAAGAAGATGATGAAGGGGGCGCCGATGACGGCGATGCTTTAGACGAAAATTCGGCTGAGGAAACCAAGTGGAGACGAACTGATTAATAGGTTTAGATAGGCATGGAATCTCCCTTATGATTAGTTCTATGATCATGCGGTTTCCGTGGATTCAGGCTAGGACAATGCTGGCTGTCACCCAAAAAAATACCCTAATGAACAACCTTATCATCTAATTTTACCCTGTTTCTGTTATATACACGATTCTTTTTGTTGCCGAGATTTCTACCAATAGTCCTCAGAGCTATTACATATAGGATGATGTCTATCACTAGGAACGCTTGAAGAGCCACATATTTCCACAATGTGCCCCAGGTAACCCAAGTCGCTCGCACCTGGCATATTCAAGAACCGTGCCGTTCTTTTGGTTTCTAGGGCTTTTCATACGGAGGAAATGGCTAGGCAGGGACGGCGCCCTGTTGCTCCTGCACTCTTTTGGCATGATGCAGAGGTTGAGCTCTGTAGAGATACGATGAGGTAGGGCACGCCAGGTAGATTATATATCCCCAAGCAACTCTCCTTTTAAGATACCAGGATTTCTTTGCAGAGGAATACATTCATTACGCTCTATTCGTTACTCAACATAAGATAGAAATGGCCAATTTTCAGTTTATTGCCATATTCACTATTCTATTCTTTACCTTCCCCTCTGCGGTTCATCCCCTCCGTTTTGGCCGTCCTGGACCCCTCCCTCCGTCTCGCGATCCATTTTATGTTCCACCACCCGGGTATGAAAATACAACCTCACCTGGAGACATTATACGACACCGCAAAACTCCGTTCCCTATATCTGCCTTCAGTTTAGTCCCTATTAAACTCTATGGTGTCCATCAAATACTCTACCGATCGTCAGATTCTTTTGGAAATCCAACTACCGCAATTACATCTATCCTAATTCCCTACAACGCCGATAGGACGAAATTGGTATCATACCAGGTTGTTGAAGATGCGGCCTTCGTAGATTGTGCCCCTTCTTATGCGCTTCAGCAGCACTCATCACCCGGTGGTGCTTTCGGTACGATTATCATCCAAAGCGAGCTGCTTCTTATAACTGCGGCGCTGCAAAAGGGATGGATCGTTGCGCTTCCAGACTACGAGGGTCCCACCGCAGCATTCCTTGCCAACTGGCGGGCTGGCTATGCTATTCTTGACGGCATTAGGGCGGCTTTAAATTCTGCCCCTTTCACTAGAATCTCTCCTAGAGCGACGATCACGCTCTGGGGGACGTCAGGCGGGAGTATGGTCAGCGGATTCGCTGCAGAACTGCATCAGGCTTACGCCCCTGAGCTTAACATCGTCGGCGCGGCATTGGGTGGAATAGTGCCGCAAATTACCACGACGCTAGAAGCTCTTAACGAAAAGTTTGATGCAGGGATAGTTGTGTCTGGAATTCTCGGACTGTCACACGAATACCCGGAGCTAAGAGAACTGCTAAACACAACACTTGTCACTTCCACACGAGAGAAATTTATGAAAGCAGAAACACAATGCTCAGGAGCGAATTCTTTAAGTTTCAACCACGAAAATATATTCAAGTACTTCCATGGAGGTCAGTCGTCGAATGTATTTGCCCACCCGACAGTTAAACGCATTCTTGCCAACAACTCGCTGCCACATTCGGCTCCCAAGGCACCAATCATGCTCTACAAATCCCTCAACGATGAGATTAGTCCAATCGCCGACACAGACAAGATGGTAGAGAAATGGTGCGCGTGGGGTGCAACAGTTGTATACAAGCGAGATCGGATTTCCATTCATACTGTGTTGGCTATTACCGGTGCACCAGACGCTATCATATGGCTGGGGGATAGGATGAACGGAGTACCTCTTCGGCGAGGATGCCAAATTTCTACTATTTTCATGACCCTTCTACAACCTGGAGCGTTGAAGGCCATGTCGAAGGCCATTATTGACAATCTTTTGATCCTGCTGGGCCAGCGTGTTGGGCGATTCCGTGTTTAGATTTTCGACTAGGCTTTTATATTAACAGAATGAAAAAACCGAGAGACTCCTTCCTACCTAGACTGCTGTGATCCTTCGGAATTCATCATGCACCGTGCGTGGTTCAAGAATGGAGTATATATCCACACACTTCCTCTTCCAGTAGACATAAAATTAATAACCCCGCCGTCCCACAGTAGAATGGATGAATGTCTTGGCATGGCGTCAAGCCCCCGCGCCAAGCCCCGTGACATCACCTCAACCCATCGTACTTTCCTCCTAATTCAAAGCGCTCCTTCCCCCTCCTTCCAGTCGCCTTTTCTTTCCTTTTCCTGTTCCTGTTTTTATTTGTTTTCCTCTTTCGGTAGTTTCAATTTCCTCTTTTGGCCTCCCCGTCTCTCTCCCCCCAAAAAGGAAAAAAAGCAAGTGCTGGCCACTATCCCACCCAATTTCATTCTTCTCCTGGTTCCCTAGGCAATACCAGTTTTCCGTCACTATGGACAAGATTATGATCAAGAATGGGCGGGAATTTGCCCTGGACAATACCACACCTTCCTCTGCAGAGAAAGGAATCTTTGCCCTTTTCTCCTTAAAGGGCAAGACAGCCATTATTAGTGGTGCTGCTGCCGGAATCGGGCTTGCCGTCACCCTTGCATATGCTGAAGCTGGTGCCAACGTTGCCTTGTGGTATCACAGCAATAAAGTTGCCCATGAACGGGCTGCTGAGATTGAGAAGAAATATGGCGTCAAAGGTTTGTCATAGCCTGTGACTCACTCTCTTCTGAACCATATCTTCATTACCAATGTTTCGATATGTATTTTCCTGTTAACAGCCCAAAATAACTATAGCCAAGGCATACCAAGTCAACACTCGGGACCCAAAGGATATTGATCGAGTTATCAAAGATACAGTCAATGATTTTAACGGCCGGTTGGATGTTTTTGTTGCAAACTCCGGAATACCCTGGACCAAGGGTTTCACCATTGACGGAAGCATCGATGACTATAAAAAGGTCATGGAAACAGACTTGGATGGAACCTTCTATTCCGCTCGTGCTGCAGGACTGATTTGGCGAAGACAGAAGGAACAGGGAACGGACATCAACGGAAACAAGCTTTCAAATTTCAGGTACGGTAGCTTTGTTGCCACGGCTTCCATGAGTGGCCACATTGTCAATGTGCCTCAGTCTCAAGCTGTGTACAATGCTGCAAAGGCCGGTGTTATTCATTTATGTAAGTCTACCTGTTGTAAAGAGATTTGTTTTTTCTCTTATTAGATTGCTCGCTAGCAGTGCTCTATTTGGTTTGATAGGCCCCCCTACTAAGTTTGTATCCGACAATAGGTAAATCCCTTGCTATCGAATGGATTGCTTTCGCTCGCGTGAACAGTATTTCACCGGGTTATATCGCCACTGAGATTTCGAACTTCATGCCTGAAGAATCTCTAAAAATGCTCCGAGGCAAGATCCCCATGGGTCGCGACGGCGAGCCTCACGAACTCGCTGGTGCATACTTGTATCTCGCTTCCGATGCATCCAGCTACTGCACCGGAACCGATATCATTATTGATGGAGGATATACTAGCGTGTAATTTTGTACCTGGTAATGCCTTCCATTCAAACAAAATATGCATTGGTATTGACGATTATCAAACAAAAATAATATGGGATGGTAGACTTAAAACGCTGTTAATTTTTAGATGTTAATAAGGTTACAGATAATGGTGTATACCTAATATATTTATGGATAGTCTATTCATTTTGCATCTTAATTTCAGGTCTTCTTTGCTATAGTATACTAAAGAAGGAAGATGGGTACGAGGTGATGTATGTACAATAATTAGTGGCCAAGCAGGAGCGACTTCTCCCTAGCTCTCGGTATTATTATTCATTAATCCTGCGGTAGAGGTCATTGTATCACTCAGTTAACTTCCTCCTTCCAAACCACTGTTACACTCAACGGAGCTCAACCAAATTCCTCGGTCATAAGTAAGCCCATTAAAGTCAGTTTTGTCCGCGTCCTCATCCTCAGATTCATCGCGTCGTGCAAGCAGAATCCGTCGAACCTCTTCTCCATGTTGGTCCCCAAGGTCATCATTGCTCTCATCTCGATCAGTTGCAAAGTTGATGGATGTAGTATCTTCATCGCCATCGTTGACTTCAAGCCAGCGTTGGGTTCTGAAAATGATTCTTTCAACCTTCCCCTCGATGCGTGCGAACCAGGTGGGAGTGGTGTTTCCTGCCTCCAAAAGATGAGTAGGGTATATTTTGTCCAACACGGTTGCAGAAGGCTCTATAATATCTTGTCTAAGTCGTCCGGTTTCTACATCAAAATATTGTAAGATTTCCATGGAAACAATGCTTGAGCGCAAGTGCGTGGTATCAGAATCCTGTTCAGCGTCGAATAAAACCGATGAGCTACTCGAAGATTGTCCAGTCTCGTCATCAAAACTTTGGTTCTCCCCAGATTCCACGGTGGTGTATCCTTTCCGCTGTCTCCCAGCCCTATAGGTATTTCCAAAAAATGCGAACTGTATCCATCGTTTGGCGGACGCGAGAGAAACCCATTTCCAAGTTATGTATATCATAAGAACCAGACAGCAAGAAATGACAAGTATGAGAATAAAATCGGCCAAAAACACTGATGATTCGAGAGGAATCGCGTGGGTGGATTGCATGCTTTGCAGGGAGAGTTCGCAGGCAAAGAGAAGAAGGTTTAGGGGAGATCAGGAACTATGTCTGAACAGTCTACAATTCCGTCATATTATGATTTAACTATGAGATTAAAAAAGAGATGCGCAGATATAATTCCGTGAAACGCGAACTTGGGTGACGTCGACAAGCGGAATTTTGGGACAGTTGAACTCTTTAAGGGGTTGAGGGTCCACGCTATAACGGGATGTTGCGATCCCCACGTGTGATCGACATATGTTTTGCACTGAAGGAATTTGATTTTCTGGGGTGAAGCCCAGGAGAAATAAGGCCTCAAGAATCTACACACATACATACTGGGCTTTAATATATTAGATATATATTATAAAAAGGGGTAGAGAGGCGTAGAGAGGCTTTTGAGGTAGGCCACTGTACCACTATTCTGTCTTGCTGCTTGCAAAGCCCAAGAGTAAGAAATTGGTTCTTTCTAGCCCTGTTTTCTACTCGGGGGCAAAGGTTTTTCGCGCGAATACCAAAGGAAATCTGGATCAGACAGGCTTAAACCCGGCATAAAGACTTTCAGATTAGCATTGTTAAACAGCATGCATTGCCCATGCCCAATAGTTTTTCATGTGATGCAACAAGCGTCTACCCCGTTTACACCCAAATCTCCGATTCTCATGCGGTAAAATGCAGTGATTCCATCATTTTCGAGGTGTCGTCATTTTCTAGGTGCATAATAAGAGTGTCTGCAGCACCATGCTTCTAACTTGTGGTGTCGAGCTATGTCACGAAGCCAGGTTGAGAACTGGGGACCTTCAGCGCCATTCAACCAACCTCAGTCGTTATATCCGGTCCTAAGCTGGGGCCATGGTATGGGGTTAACTTCCAACATTGCGGTATGAACTCATTCTCATTCATGGTAGCAGTAAACCTGCCCATCTCTTGAAGGATAACTGACGTACTTTTTGAGTCACAGAGAGTATCAGTAAGAAATCAGGATTTTGGGACGGTGGGAGGTGGTCTATATATTCAGCGTCCTCAACTGCTCTTTCCCCCCTTCCTCCTTCTCCCTCCCATCATCTTCTTTTCCTGCAGACAACAATATAATCAGTATATATCAACAGCAAAAGACATTTATCATAAGATATATTACCACAAAACACCTTATCTTTCTGCTCGGATATACCTACATACCTATATCCATATATACCAAGCAACGTCTGACACCGGACTCCCTCCCAGCTTCCTCGTAATCTACCGAGCAAGCCACCACCACCGTGACCAAAGCACACCTTTCGATATTATAGTATATCAAACCGAGCCCTGAGTAAGTGATTGCTCTCCGTGTCCTCTTATTTCCTGTGTTTTCATACGCTTCTGGTGCTTTGCCTTGTCTCTGCTCTCATCTGGGATATCTACTAACTGAGTAATAGATACAACAATGCCCGTCACCACAAGGCAGGCAGCAAGGCGTGCCGCTGGAGGGCAAGGGCAAGGGCAAGGGCAACAGCAACCGGGACATCAGCAACCGGGACAACAGCAACCGGTGGAACAGCACCGGAGATCACGGATCCGGTTTGTGGTCGGACCTCTTCCACCAGAAACTTCTCCCGACGCAGGCATGATGCCACGGGAGGTGGAGGAGGACCTGGTTAGGTGGATGGGGCGCCTATCACTGAGGAGTAGGAGGAGGTTAATGATACACCTCGTGGTCCCACCACTACCCCTGGGGATGTCGCCGGACGCCCCGATGCCGCCATCGAAGCATCGGCGCCAATGAGCTTTGTTCTGTCCCTTTCTTTCTGCTTCTTTCTCGATTTTTCTCGTTCTTTTTTTTTATCTATTCATGTATTGTTTTCCTGTTTTGCACTGCTAGGATGGCCCTTATCACTACCCACATGTACTCATAGTATTGCTTTTCACTGGATTTTTGGTGCTCTTCTTCTTGTGTATATTGATCCATGTACTGACCATGTAATGACCTTTTTTGTTTTGCTCATTTGAGTTCCTGGCAGTATTGGTGTTCACTGCATATTCGATATTGATATTCCTGTATTAAGAAAATTTGAACCTACCATGTGTTTATTTAAATACTTCCACAGTTCCAAATCGTAGTCTAGATTTTTTGAGGGTTGAGGTAAAGGGTTGGATGTTACCCCTAGCAAGAGTAGGCCACCTCCCCTAGCTATTAGGACTTTATGAGAGGCTTAGCGAGCAGAAAGAATAGGGTATCCAGTTAGGCAGACAATCAGGGGGTAAGAGGAAGGGATGGCCTTTCCCCCTATCCTGAAGTCTTGATATGGAAGGTCACAAGTACATGAGAAGGTTGAAATAAACGGCCGTGCATTCAACCGGTCATGTGACTCTCGGGTAATTAAGAGTTCCGGAAGACAAACATGACAAACATTACTGGCTAGCTGACCCAGGGATCGCCCCACCAACGGTTCACCCGTTAACAGACGCCTGGGGAGTTGCTACATCATCGTTGAATTACCGCTCTGCTTAGTTACACTGAGGACTTGATACTTCAGCCTGACTTTTTGAAGATCCGTGCCTGTATTTGCCATCACCACCCGTAGAACAGTTCTTGGACAATCAAACATCCATCCTTCATCTTCAATCTATTGCGACCAGCCATGGATCATGCAATGAGCGGAGCAGATGCTCTTAGCAAATCGGACTTCCCAGCTGCAATCAAATCCTACACTCATGCCCTTATCGTCAATCCGCATGCGACAGATTACTATATTAAGCGATCCACAGCATATTCGCGACTAAAACCTGAAGACGGTGGTCCAAATGTAGACGCAGCGTTACACGATGCTGAGATGGCAGTTGCTCTTGGTGTGCGACGAGCAAGACTGGAACAAATCGTCGCTGGTCAAATGAGACGGGCCATTATTTTGTATCAGAATGGCCGGTATGCAGATGCACAACACATTTTCAAGTTAGTACGAGACAAAGTGGGACACCCAAATGCTAGCCGGAATGTACAGGAAGCTATGGCCGCAAAAGATCCCGTCAAAAACGACATTAAACTGCAACAGCAAGCGCTCCAAATGTGGGAAATCAAAGTGGAGAGTCAACTGGCAAAACTTGACGAAGAGCAAAAAAAAGTGACGGTGAAAGACATTCCAGATATCAGAATTCCGTCGGAGGAAGAGTTGAAAGGAATTTACCGTTCTCAGATCCGGGATAATACCCTTTTTATTGGTCTAGGTAAAGAGTCAACGCCCGTCAAGGATACTATTGATGAATCTTTGCCCGTGGCCGATTCCACAGCCCAACCCACAAAGCCAACTCCGCAACTGCCCAACATTGGAAAGACCAGATATGAATGGTACCAGTCGAATGAAAATGTTGTTGTCACCTTATACGCGAAAGGAGTTCCTGAAGACAAGGCGGAAATCGATATCCAAGATCACTCTGTCAGTAGCTTTATTCATCTTAAATGATAGTTGAAATTCCTGTAGACTTTCTCCTCCGAATATGCTGACACTTCTGAAACCAGATTTCTATCTCGTTCCCTCTCGCATCTGGCTCCGAATACAACTTTACCTTAGATCCGTTCTTTGCTGAAGTTGACGCCCATTCTTCCAAAATCAAAATACTCCCTACCAAAGTTGAAATGACCCTGCAAAAGAAATTTTCCGGCCGTAAATGGCCAACATTGGAAGGTACTGCAAAGGCAGAGAAGGTGGCTAGCAGTATAACTACTGCAACAAGCGCCCAAGCACCCTCTGCGTCTACAACAACCAACACGGTTCCCGTGTATCCGACTTCCTCGAAGTCTGGTGCAAAAGATTGGGACAAAGTCGTATCCGACTTAACCAAGGAGAAAAAGCCGAAGCAGTCGGGCGCTTCTAAAGATACAGAAAAGGAGGGAAACCATGAAGAGGAGGAGGAGGACTTGTCGGATTACGGTGGCTCAGATGAGGTGGATTCTTTTTTTAAGAAGCTTTATGCCAATTCTGATCCAGATACTCGCCGCGCGATGGTCAAAAGCTACTACGAGAGCGGAGGAACAGCACTGAGTACCAATTGGGGAGAAGTAGGAAAGGGGCCGGTCCACCCGCAACCGCCCTCTGAATCCTGATTGAGATATATATCAATTGCTACTTCTTTGTGGCGTACAGGTCAAAATGCGTGCGGGTTTTAATCTAGCTCAAAAGTTCTGTCATTGCTTGAAAAAGAGATTTTCACCATTGTGTTGTTACGAACAAACGTGGAAATTACGCCCATGTTGTTCTGGTCTCCCAGCGATCGTTTTTGTTTTTCGTTTTAATTTATTTAGAAGGGCATTTGCGGTGATCAAATCTAGTGATACAAGAAGCAAAAACATCAATTTCCGGAACCGTCAAACAGATTTCCTAAAATAGTTATTTGCAGGAAACAATATTCACGAGATTATAGAACTTCTATAAGATACATAGATATACATGAATCGAAATCTACCTATCTGCTTTGCCTCGTTTGATTCATAAACTTAATCATCCTGATTCATCCACGGGGTCGGCCGCATATTGCTGTTGCTCCCGATACAAAATAAACTGCGCAAAGATACCCAAATCAAGGAACAGCGTTCCCAAACTTCCAAGTAACCAGGAGGCATTCACCGCGAGATGTCTACTATATGTCCTGCGCTGTTCTCCGGCATGACATCTCCCATCAACCCTTTGGCAAATCGGTGAGTACGCGAATATTGACAAGACATATGTCAGGTTTCCAATACATGCAAATAGGAAAAAAAGGAACGACACCCCTTCAGTGCTCTTTCGCCGCCAGTTGAGAAGAAGCTGAGGTACTCTGCTGCCCAGATAAAACGCTGCACAGAGATAGCCAAATATCTGACCTATGGTATTAAATACGAGGCCTTTCCCCCCGTCTTCACCGGGGGCATTGTGGTCGTCTCCGTGTTGAGTCGATCGAAAGCTGATGTACCAGCCTAGTACACCAGCAGCACAGACAAGGGCAACACTGAAGGTGTTGAAAAGAATTGCTTGAACAATGGATGGCGGCCGAGTTCGGATTGGGCCCGTTTCACGTCTAAGGGGCATAGCTGGGGAGAGATGAGAACTATCATAATGCATGAACCGTTCCCTCACAGAAGTTATAGATGCGTAAGACGAGCGACGAAGACCATTTTGTTGGTCGCGATGATCGGCGCTGTTAACCTCATCTCGATCACGTATTAAAGGAGTCCGTTCCGAACTCTGACCGACTTCATCTGTTTGGGCCATCGGTTCGATGGCAGACGACGAGCCTGGCCCTATATCAGATGGTAGACCTTGTACATTATCCGACAGCGTGAAACCACGGTAGTAAAAGCATTGTCCCAGGAGAACTATATCGGCCAGAGCATAATATATGGCAAGTATTATCATCGTCGGTAGGACCCCTTGCATCACAGCCCCGATGATATTGAAGACATCTCCGATCAGCCAAACAACGAGAAACAATAAGGATAAACCCTCTGCCGAACCGCGCCGAAAGTTTTCAATTATTTGCGGAGAGAATACGACGACCCAGCAAGCGATTGAAATAGACCTAAGCAAGCGTTAGTCACGGCTTCTTCCACGTTAGTAGACGGAAAAAAGTTGAATTGAGGAACAGTCGATCCAAACAGGTGAAAGGAGCTTGTAAATTGAATCTTACCCGCAAATGCCACTCAGAGCCTCTAGATTGAGGTGAACCGCCGGACTTGGAGGATACATGCTTGAGACCGCGACCTCCTTCGCTTGTTACAGCTACCCACAATCGGTGTAGCGTGCTCAATCGACGCCAGGCAGTTCTATATATGATGGCCACAGAACCGCAACAAAACCGACAAAACCAGTATTTTCGCAGTCACAAATCGTTCCCTGACCTCTTTGGAGGTCTAGTTTTCCGTATAATTAAACACCGCGACCGTTTCAAGGTTTTCTTATCCAGTGTTGGATCAATGGAACAACGTCATTGTCACGTGAGTACCTACCTGAGACTCTGTTAAGGAAAGCATGATAGGGAGCAAGTAAATAGGGGAGTAAGGATATAGGATAAGGAGATAGTTAGGGGGTTCTTTCAAGGGCTTAATCCAGCCCAAAATGCCAGCATCATCCTGGAAGGGGATCGTCGAGGCAAGAGCAGGCCATAGATGGCTGGAACCGATCCATTCAAACAATCGGGTATAGAATTGTTAAGAATAAGAAGTATAAACAGCACAAAGCTACTCCATGGAAGAACGCTCAAAGAAATTGTTGTCTAACTACCCAGGTCCAAACCAGACCATATATATTAACCGGATTTTTCGCTCTTCAGCCACGCTTCGTGGGCCTTTTTCTGTCTTTCCCATTCCTTTCGGAGTTTTTTCCGTTGACTCTTCGTAACTTCTTCACCTTTCGAGTTTTGCAATGGTACGCCGTCCTCGTCCCATTCAGAATACTCGCCGGTTCTGAACATTTCAGTGGGACTAATCTTCCCTCTTTCTGCTTTCTCACGGGCCTCTTTCTCCTTGGCTTCCCTTTCAAGTTTCTTTCTACTTGCTTGTGCCTCAGCCTCTTCTCGAGCTTGAATCAGATCGCGAGTGACCGGACGCACTCGAGCTGGTCGGTCTTGTTGGTCCTCTAGGTATATACCAAGATCGAACAAGCCAACGTCACGTAGGCGGTCGCAGAGACCTAAGATTTCCTTTGACATAGTATTTGATTCTGCAACTGAGGCTACGTCGGAGCAGAAACTCGTAAATACGTCTTTGTACGCATTAACGGTTTGTGAATCAAATAGTTCTGAACTAACTGACTCACGTCCCTTGTCGAGGATCGAATTGATTGCATCCTTTGTCAGTTCAGTTTTCGACCTAGCTGTCTGTCGCAAAGAATCGCGGATTGAAGATAGGGGAAAGATGTAAGGCATTGCGTCAATTGGAATATCAACTCCAGCCCAGCCAATTTCCTCAGCGTCGGGGTTAGAGTTGCCGTTGAGGCCGAAGATGTTGACCATTGACGTGACCCACTTGGCCACGGCCTGATAATCCTTGGAATTTAACGCCGCTTCGCTTGTATTATAGAAATTAGTTATGAGTTCAGAAATCGCATACATGGCGCCGGCGGTGTTGAAGGAGTCACACAAGTGCGAGTGGACTGAGTCCTGCGCTGTTTTCAAATGCCTAGCGAGCTCATCACTAGCAGAAGTTTCTGGAAGTTGAGCCGATGGGCATTTCACCCGAATGAAGAAATTGTTCACCTTCTCCTCCCAAGAATTGCCTGCCCTGACAATGTCATCCGTAATCTCAATGCCATCTTTCCAACCCCCAAGTAGGAAAACAATCCGCAGGCCCCTAGGCGTCCAGTCTCCCCTTTCAAGGGCTTCCCTAATGGCTGTGAAATTCTTCAGGGATTTTGACATTTTTGAACCTTGAATGGAAAGATGGCCCATATGAAGGAAATAGTTAACCCACTGGTCATGAGTGCATTTCTCGTTCCAGTAAGCTTCACTTTGAGCAAGTTCGTTATCATGATGTGGGAAAGCAAGGTCAATTCCACCTGAATGGATGTCCATCTGCTTCCCCAATCGAGCTGATGCCATAGCCGAACACTCAATATGCCAGCCTGGGCGACCGCCTCCCCATGGGCTTGGCCAACTTGGCTCACCAGGCTTTGAAGCCTTCCAAAGTGCAAAATCTGCCGGCGACCTTTTTGATACAGATTTATTCGTAAGAGACCCTTCTCCTTCCGATTGGAGAGTGGTGTCATTTCGGTTCCACGGCTCAAGTCTTGCATAGCTATTACCAGCAGCTTCAAATGAGGAAATGTCGAAATATACCGATCCATCGGAGGTGACATATCCGAAATTATGCTTGACTATTTTCTCAACAAAGCTTACAATCTCTGGCATGAATTCAGTTACCCGCGTGACTTCATCTGGTTCCAGAATATTCAGATCTTGAGAATCTTTCATAAATCGGTCTTCATATTTCCTCGACAATTCGTTAAATATTGAATAATCTGTGCTTTGTATCGATGATCCTTTGACGGTATCGAGATGGTATACAAGTACGTCTTGTGCTTTTTCATAGAAATTTTCGACATTCGGGGCAGTGAGAGCGTCCACGGCGGATAACGCCGTTTTAACGTGCATTTTTATTTGGGCTTCTGGTGTACCTGGTTTGTTACTACCATCAAGGGCACCTCCAGCAAGGACAGAACCGTAGGCCTCTTGAACAGCACCTTGGAAATCTTGGGGCGAAACGCTCGATGGGATAAGTGGTAGCTTCGCTCGTATATAGGATTCAAACGCGGTTTCAGTAGTGGCTAGAGCATCGGCATCAATTGACGGGTGAGCTGCAGTAAACTCTTTGAATAAGTGATTTTGTCTGCCTCTAGTAATAATCTACAAAGCTTTGGTCAACGAATGCTAATTCTCTCGAAAACGCGGAAATAGTAGCAAGATACCTTATCATCCACATCCGTGATGTTCATAATAAACCGCACATCAAATTTGAAATAATCACGCAGAATGCGCCTAATAATATCGGTACTAACATAGTTCCGCGCATGCCCAAGATGGGCATCGTCGTATACGGTTGGTCCACAGGCATACCAGGTGACCTGCTTTCCTCGAGGGTCAATAGGAATAAATGGCGTCTTCGACCTAGTCAACGAATTCCAAAGCTTCAACTGGGGTAACTGTGTCTCTGACTCGGGATGGGATATGGGTTGATTCCATCGCGGTTGCTCGCGGGGTACAGCCGCTGCCATAGCTATTATTGGCGATGTTGTGAAAGCCTTAGAAGCACCAGGAAGCGGGCGAAAAGACGAATACCTTGGGCTAATGAGCTTTCGCAGAAAGAATATCATCAATAGCCACGCAGACCCGGGAGATGGTCTTCTCAATAGCGCTGCATCTGGGTCTGACTCAATACCTCCTTTGCTTTGATGCCCAACCCAACGTTCAGCTGTCAGCCGCCCTGAGCCCTAATTTCTGACTGGTTAGGGGAGGTGGCATGTTTGCAGTGTTTGTCTCCCATCCTGCCCCAAATTTGTTGTTGAAGGAGCTTCAGTCACTCACTTCACTCACTTCCTACCATCCCAGCTGGAAACTGGGAAAAATAGCGTCTCGCAGTGCAATTAGACTGTGAATCCGACAGTATCTTTGTACCGGCTGCCCGCAATGCCATCTCCATTTCTCAGCCCAGGCCAGACGGCTGAAGCAAACTCGCTGGCCATCCTCCATCTTCGTCGCGATCAGCTAGTACCAACAATATTGAAAGCGCATGATGATGAAGGACTTGGATATTCTGAGGGCAAGGTCACAAACACAAGATTCGGCTCTTTTCCCCATAGCACGTTGATAGGAAGACTATGGGGCTCTCAAATTACTGCGTCAAATGTCGATACTGGCTCCCGAGGTCGGGGAGCGAAATCTACATCGCGCAAACGCAAGGCAGATGAAGCAATTACCCCGGGACTTACCAGTGAAGATAGAGCTTCTCCTAAAGCAGCCGTGGCTGCATCGAGTGGGTTTATCCATCTCTTGCCACCAACCCCCGAATATTGGACCGCTTCCCTACCTCACCGAACCCAGGTGGTATACACACCCGACTACAGCTACATTCTGCATCGGCTGCGGGTTCGCCCTGGGTCTACAATTATAGAAGCGGGTTCAGGGAGTGGTTCTTTTACACATGCATCTTCGAGAGCTGTGTTTAGTGGGTACCCGTCAGACGCTCCTGATTCAAGCTCTAGTCGAAGAGGCAGAGTTTGCAGTTTTGAATTCCATGCCCAGCGGGTAGAGAGAATCAGGCAAGAAATTGTTGACCATGGGCTAGAGGAAATTGTTACTGTGGGCCATCGAGATGTCTGTGAAGAAGGTTTTCTACTGGAAGATAACGAGTCTCCAAAAGCCAATGCGATTTTTCTTGATCTACCCGCGCCTTGGTTGGCTCTGCCACATCTTACACGGGAGACCACCAATGGGAACGCATCGCCTCTAGATCCGGCATCACCAGTTCATATATGTACGTTTTCCCCATGCTTAGAACAAGTGCAGCAGACCGTTAGCACACTCAGGCAGTATGGTTGGCTTTTTATATCAATGGTCGAGATTTCCCACAAAAACATCGAAGTTTGGAGGGAACGATACGGCACCGATGCTGCTCCCACCAAGGCATTGGCTGCGGAGCCTAGAAGCGTAGACCAAGCGATTAATCGACTTCGAATGTATGAAGCGAGAACACAAGCCTTCCGCCAGCGACAACAAAAACCAGAACTCTACCGTACATCAAAGGAGGGACAGAACGGTGACATGAAAGACTCTGCTAGTCTGGATGTAGATCCTCCCAGCTCTTCCATTCCACCCTACCGACAAGGCACACTCATACACCGCTCAGAATCTGAACTCAAAACGCACACTTCATATCTTACCTTTGCCACGTTGCCCTGCGCCTGGTCCGACGAAGACGAGAAACGGTGTAGAGAAAAATGGCCGTCCCGGGTTGATACAAATGCAGCCAATTACCCAGCTCCGCCAAAAAGTAAAAAGCAGTTGAAACGTGAATTTAAAGCACAGCGGGAACGTGAAGCCGCCGAAGATCAACGTCAAAAGGCTAGCGCACCAGAGCCCTGACGTTTCTATTTGATACCCAGCCTTAGCCACCAACTGTATTGTTAGATTAGATTTTGGATACCCGTTCCTACCAAGAAGTTCTAGATATTCCCGCATCGCAATAGCCGTATTCTTAAATCCATGCTATTTCTAGCCAACTTTCTTGTTCTATTACTATGTACTCCATCACACTAAACCAAATACATCAATAACATCTTAAAGCAGATATTAACCCGCCATAGTGGAGATGATCTTAACTTCTATTTAGCTACATCTCCATGGAACGCTGCTTCATCAATATAAACCATCCCAAGAGGAGGTACAATATACTACGAAAACACAAAATCCAGAAAACCAAGATCTGAGATTGACTATGTCTATATATTGAAGCTGACGAAATCAGTTCTTGACGCAATGATTGATCATGACCCAAGACATTCTTCGCAGTCCTGGGAATACAAAAAAATTGGTATCTAGCCTTTTAGAAGTACGACAGGTGGATATATTAAATGCAGAAAAATGCCACAACAGCACAAACACGAGTATTTCAAAGGCCATTTTCACGCTTGAATTTATCCCAAGCCTCATTCAGGGTGCTGAAAACAGCCGCCGAAATCATTTTCTGTTCGGTAGTTGCATTCACAGGAATCTAGACCGGAACAAATCATATTAGTGGCAGCTATAAAATTAGTCGATAGGGGAAATTAAACATACCTTATCAGGATGTACCTTAGCAATACCCTTCATATATTGTATTTTGACCTTGTTGGGAATAATGAGTTCCGCCATACTGATCTTCTTCCATCCTGCTTCTGGCCAAAGCACAGCGTCTAAGCTGGCCAACAATGCTCTTAGATTGTCCTGCTTGCCACCTCTCCAGGCACTTAATTTGGCGTCTACCGCATCCGCAAGAGCAAATCGTTCATTGTCCACACGATCGGCCTCTTCATTCGCGGCTCGTAGGCGAGTGACAGCTTCCGCTGGCTTTGTTGAAACGCTGCTTGGCTTCACAGATATCCTTGGAGCTGGTTTTTGCCTAGCAGGCGCAGATGATGGCCTCGCTTGGGCCGAAGCTGGCCCATTACGCCGTAAGTCTTCTGCTTTCTCACACCTGTTCCGGCCTTGCATGCTTGTGCTGCCACCATGGCCTGATTCAACAGCTTCCCGCCATATATTGGAGGCTTCGCCCCATTTTTCGAGCTGCTCTAGGGCCTCGGCTTTCCTCATCAGGGCTTTCCCAAAAAATTCCCTCATATCCTTTGGTGGTTCTTGATGCGTTAATTCGATAGTTTCGGAGTGTCCTTTTGATGGTCCGATGATAGCCAATGCCTTGTCCGAATCGCTGATCGCTGTTTTAGGCTCGCCTATCTTCAGGGCAGTCAGGGCGCGGTTAGAGAGGAGAACGATGACGATTGGATGTTGGATTGGGGCTAACGAAATAGCGGTTGTATATGACTCGTGGGCAATAGCATAATCGCCTCGTTTGTATGCTTCGGACCCTTTCTGTCGATAGTTGTGGATCGATGAGAGTGTCTGGGGTGGAATATGAGGAATGGCTCTTGGTGTGAGTTTAGGTGGTGTTGGGGCATTTGTTCGCGGCTTTTGTATCGGCGATGTCGTAGCCGGACGGGGTTGTTTCGTCGAAATTGCTGGCTGCTTAAGCAAATCTGGTTCCATCGCAGGGGGAGTAACATTCGACGGAGCCTTTCTTCTTCGCGCCGGACTGATATAGGCTTTCGTAGCCTGCTCTTCAGTCCCAAACCGTGAAAGTCGAGGCCGTGGTTCATTCCGCATATTTGAATGTGGTTCACTTCGAACTTCGCTTCGAAGATTCTCTTTTTCAAATCTAGATCGTGGCACATTTTGAAGGTCAGAAGCCCCATCGTGAGAGTCATGTATTGGGGCTCTCTGAGGGGGGTCTGTACTTCGAGATTGTCGACTTAGTGGTGGTTGTCTAGACTCTAACATCATAGCTTCATCAGTCATGCGTCCAATGCCTGCTGGTTCTTTCCCCTTAGCAGATCCACGTTGTGCCCTCATTTCTTCTGGTCTATCCGGAAATCTTTCAGGCATTGCTTCTTTCATCCAGCGAGGTTGAGATGGATCAGTAGGACCGTTGAATTCTTGGACAGCTTGTTGAACCTTCTTTGAACCAGTTTTCCAAAGCGAATTGGCAGACTTGAGAAAAGTAGCGCCAAATTCTGCGGCTATTTGGGCATGATCTCTGTCCCTACTGGTATTCTTGTTCGGGGATTGAGTACGACTAGAGGAAAATTGGGTAGCATGACGGCTCGGCTGCGAAGAAGCCCTAGCCTTGGAGTTGATATCCCAAGGCCGGTCTTCGTGCCCCTCACGGTTTCTGCTCTGTGTCTTCTCCCGCGATTCAGTATGCGCCTGGGTCAGAAGCCAACTAACTGCTGCCTGGACATCGATCTCAGGTTTGATTGCATGAAGGGCTTCTCGGGCTTTGTCGATAGAAAAGCCCATATCCATAATCTCCGCAATTGCTTTATCTATGGGGGTGTTGTTTGGAGGCGAAGGAGGGAAATCCGCAGTCGGCTCTATCACTGCAGCTTTCGGTGTTGGATGTGGGAAAGCAGAAACCGGCTTCGCAAGGTCGCCTAAAAAGTCGTCATCGTCCACTTGATTTGTTGAGCTTTCGGCTACCTGCTGGCGTTTGGCGTGAAATTGCGATAACTCAAAGGGATCATCGTCATCTATTACGGTGGTGGTGGTAGTACCAGTGGCAAGAGCCTGATCAGCCGGCCGGTTTAGAAGGGAGGGTGATGCGCTCGGCACAGGAAAGTTCGTGGATCTGTTGACGGGGGCCGAAGCGTTAAAAGCAGCTAAAAAATCATCGTCGTCTTCGTTTGTTCCATTGGAAGGTTGGCTTGTCCGGAGCTGGCTGGTGGATGTTCGAGATGGCAGGTCCCCAAATCGGGCCTTTGCGCCAGAGTTCTCCAGCGCACTCCATATTTGATCATCGTCCTTAGTTCCGTACTGAGCCTGCAGCCGCTTTTGTTTCTCTTGGTCCTCCCGTAATTTTTGTTGTTGCAGCTGCTTCTGTCTTTCGGCCAGCGAAAGATTCTTTTCGGAATGTGCGGAGTTGAAATTGAGCAATTTTGCAAAACTGTCGTTGGCAGGTGTGGACGGTTTCGACGAGGGGGTTGGGCGCATGGTAGACTGAGAGGAATAAGGGCTAGATCGACCCGACACCGGCGGCGTAGGGCGTAAAGTAGGGAGTGCGGTGGTGGTGGAAGTTGTCGACTGGGGGGTTTTCGATCCTGGAGATTTGGCTGAGCGGAGACCGACGAGATCATCCATCACATCGAGAGCGATTGAGCGAGTGTGAGACCAGAAAAATGATGAAAAAACGTAAAACAATTCAACGCAACGGCCTATTAAAATGCTATGCCCATGGTTTCTCTAATCTACTGCACATGCTGTTCGATGTATAACACCACCACCATTCCTCCTGCTGTCCACAGCCGCCCATGCAAACAAAACATGCAAACATACCCAGCCGGGTTTGCAAACCCGGAACCGGCTAATCATCTTTTCCGGTCAGTCATGTAATTTGACCGCGGTTTTTTTTTTGTTTTTTTCGTCTGTTTTGATCTGTTTTAGCCTGTTTCCCTCAACTTCAGAATTAATCCGCCGTGTTATCCTGGCTCCATGTAGAGTATTTGTTGATTTGTACTCCGTACGTGCTGACAAGCAGCGACAGGTTCAGTCGCCGAGGCCTGTCCTCGGATTTTTGTGAGTTTACCCGATTGGTCTCCGCGCCCATACAAAAGACTCAGCCTGCATTCTGTGCCGTCCCTCTTCAGCGAAGCATCGTTTATCAAGATAGGACCAGGCTAAGAGCAGTCCAAGAGAAGTCTCAGAGACCGTGGGCTTCACGAAAGCCCACATAGTCTGCCAATCCACAGCTCTTATTGGTGATAGTGGCACACTAGTTGACCCAGGAAATGCAGGTTGGGATGTCTAGCCCACAACGATGGCAAAGTTAAACACTGGATTGGCACCAATCAGGTGGTTGAAGGAGACATGGTTCAGTTATCAGGACCCAGCATATCCAAACTGCTTACAGTAAATGTTGATTCCAGACCAGTTGGCGGGGGGGCACTTCACCATTCATCTGTCGTGTTGTTCTTCTGTTTCTCCATCCTTGTGCTTCCCCGATTGTAAGTGGGCAGGAGGCGGCCCCTCACGCCCCTCCACGCCCGCTTGCCGTACTCCACGCGAGGGAGACAGAACACTGTTGTGAACAGGTTATCTCCCACATCCAAGGAACCAGCAGGGACCAGAGTGCATCCCCCAGAATTAGCTCCCACCGAGAAGCAGAGAGATTAACCCCAAACCCTTTATTTCGTAATTAGTAGAAAAAAAATAATTTTAATCAACATGGGCGTGTGGTGTACCCATCCACTCTATAACAGGTGGGTTAGTTCACGTAATTTAGTCAGTGTGAAAGCGCGAGGTTGAGCGAGACCGATCAAAGCTAGACCTTCGGCCAAGGACTCCCAGGTACCACTATACCTCGTGGTTGCAAAAGACAAAAGCTCTCTCTTCTTCTGGCCGGAAAACTAGCAATCATCAACGGAGTAATAGCGCGCATTTCTGTCTTGAGCCGAGAAAGTAACACTCCAGCCGTTGTTGACTTTTAACCCCCCCCCGTCGACCGTTTAGCAGACTTAGTCGAACGCCCCGCCAACGAAACCTCCTCGCCAAATTTTCATTTTTTCGTTTTTTTCCCTTGCTGTTTGGGCAGACATAGTTCCTATTATACTCCATTCTATTCCAAACTTCCTCTTCTCTTCTCTGTTGTGTTGAACCTCGATTTCGGCAATCCTTCATACTCCTCAGGTCGTCTATACCCGGCTTGTTCTATCGCCGTACCAACACAAGGTCGTACTGTCAACATCAACCGAAAATTAATAACCCCTCGAATTTGATCCTGCACACCATTCTCGATGAAGGGTCTCTTTAAACGCAAAGAGGGAAGAGCAGTTGCCCCCATTGAGAAAGAGGAGCAAGAATCTTTCGCTTCGTCGAACAGTGCTAGAACCTCCAGCGCGTCGCTCAAGATGTCTGGCCGATCCGGCAGTACCACTAGCCCATCATCAGCTCCCATTCCCGAAGTACCAATAGCACCCCCTCCAGATCCCAACTTGGATCCCGCCGCATATCTCAGAAGTATTCACGCTGTGCGCGAACGGTCGAGGCTGGTAATGTTGAAGGCGAGGAAGAACCAACTAAACCATTTCGATGTCGATTTTTCCAAGTTCCAAGCGACTGCTAAATATGTTGTCTCCATTATCAAGGTAGGTTGGGTGAAGTAGAATGAATCAGCACTTTATATCCTGTTTCTTTTCTTTTCTTTTTCTTTTTTCGGACTAGTTCTAACTCGATCGGTTCGCTTTCAATAGAGAGATTATGCTCCCGATTTCAGTACCATTCCTGACCATGGTCGCTGGCAGCACTTTGAGGTCGGCGGAAGACCCCGCGTTAACCAATTGCTCCAGTCTTGGCCGAGTACAATTGATGCTCAGGAGAGGACCCGAAGATTGATTGATCTGTTCCTGATATCTGTGTTACTGGATGCCGGCGCAGGTAATAACTGGTGTTATAAATCAAAGGAATCCGGCAAGATCTATCGGAGGAGTGAAGGATTAGCTGTCGCAAGTCTTGAGATGTTTAAGGCAGGCTTGTTTAGTAGCGACCCTACTGAGCCGTGTCAAGTAGATGGCGCCGGTCTGAAAAAAGCCACAGTTGAGGCTTTGGCAAAGGGGATGCAACATTCCGAACAAAACCCACTTGCAGGATTGGAGGGAAGAGCGGGATTGCTCTCTCGCCTATCAGAGGCATTGAACAACCAAGAGCTATTTGGCGTCGATGCCCGACCAGGGAATATGCTTGGTAAGTACCTTCGTATATGTTGTTTATCTTTTTCTGTGTTCAACTTCAAGTTAACATTACGGTCTCCTGCTGTTAGACTATCTTCTCTCACACCCCTCAACCCTTGCCTCTTCCGTTCCTATTGTTCCTGTTCCAACCCTATGGACTGTTCTCATGGATGGATTATCCCCTATATGGCCTCCATCGCGCACCCAAATCGATGGAATATCAATCGGAGATGCATGGCGTTGCAGCGCAATGCCCGCGTCGCCCCCAGCCCAGCCGTGGGAAAATATAGTTCCATTTCATAAACTAACCCAATGGCTATGCTACTCAATCATGGTCCCCATGACAAAGCTGCTACATATACGGTTTGCTGGCCGTGAGCTACTCACCGGTCTACCCGAATATCGAAACGGAGGCCTCTTGATCGACTTAGGCCTCCTCACCCTAAAGCAAGCTACGCTACAGCGTGGCCTGGAAGCTTTCAAAACCAATGCAATGATAAAAGGCCAACCGAATATGGAAGTCGTCCCACTATTCACGCCCGATGACGATGTTATTGTGGAATGGAGAGCACTCACTGTCGGTTTCCTAGATGAGCTATTGGATGAAGTAAACAACCTGTTAGATCTTCCAGACGGGCATCGTCTATCTCTGGCCCAAATGTTGGAAGCCGGGACCTGGAAGGTTAGTCCATCATCTGTCGTTTTATCTTTTAGCGTATCGGGTGTCTAACTTAACTGAATAGGGCGGTCGTGAAATGGCTGAAGTGTCCAGGCCGAACACAAAACAGCCCCCGATCATGATCATATCAGACGGAACGGTATTCTGAATAGCGAGACACCAACCCCGAACCTTTTGATATGTTCTTTTATGAATTCATATGCCTAGCCATTGGCCTATTGATTCTTGAAATACGTTTTCCTTCCCATTTAATACGCTCTACCATTCAATTGATGCGGTTACGCATACCTCTTCGTCCCATTATATATGCCTTTTCCAAACCTCATTTTACGGGCGTGCATGTGTTTAATAATATATTTGTTTGTTTTCTCCACAATTTTTGCTATATTTTTTTAGGACACACTAGATTGGCACTGTATAGAGAAGCCATGGACAAATTAAGATGCGATAGGATCAAGATGTCCCGGGGGGCAAGTTTAGATAGTGGCAGAACCTGATTATCAGTTATTAAATCGTCAACTCGTGCTAATTGCAATTCGCAAGGGACAGCTGGTTTTCTGCTTTGGCTGTGAAGCTTGTATATTTGTTATTGAATGGGTCCAGGTTTACTAGCCTGACTCCGTCCTAATCTCAAGTATGATTATATGCTACCCTTGATCACTACCAAATGCCCACAAAAAGCCGTAGCCTCTCCATGCTCATCTCAGCCAGCGCTTCCTGATATGGACTGGCAGCTGTACTCTTTTGGTTTCCTCAAGACGGCGTCAGACTTGCTATTCTTCTTATCGGAAGTGTAATAAATGCCCGCAGTTCTCTTCTTACTCTGCAGATCCGCACTTTGTTACTGTGTTTGACATGGGTTGCACCGCGCTTAATATAACACTTACAACAACAGGAACTAGAAGCTGTGTAATGGCCCTGCACGACGGCCCGATCAACCAGTAATGCTGTACCATCTCCATGCACTCCGAAGAAATCCATGTATATAACAATATATTAAATAATATAATAAAAGCACCAGGTTAGTATAAACAGCCAGGTTGACGGATGACATTAAAAAGAAATGCTTCATCGGCGTCATAAAAGGTAGTTGGTTAAACTACTCCGTAACTTGAATCATTGATTGGGTTGTTGTGCTGCCACTCTCACAAAGCGGAACCCATCAATGAAAGAATAATATTTAGCTTCAGATCGATGTGCTTCTCTTTCTACACCCCGCGTCATTCTGGATTCGAGCTCTCGACCCGCCCATTTCATATCAACCGACGAGTCAAGATAAGAAGCGCAAAATGGACATGAAAAAGAAGAAGCGGAAGGTTCTCCTGATGGGCAAAAGTGGCTCTGGGAAGTCTTCCATGCGATCTATCATCTTCAGCAACTACGTCGCGAAAGACGTCCGTCGTCTGGGTGCCACAATTGATGTCGAACACAGCCATGTAAAGTTCATTGGGAACCTGACTTTGAATCTATGGGATTGCGGAGGGTAAGTGCCGTCTTATTACGTCCTCGTTGGCAATGTTTTCTTCTCCCAACCTTGTTGAAATCGTGATTCGTTGCAATACAACATTGCAACTGTTCTACCTGACTAGTAAATTCTCTCATCTCACTAACTTAATTATTTCCATAGACAAGATGCATTTATGGAAACATACTTAGCCTCCCAGCGAGAAACCATTTTTTCCGATGTTGCCGTTCTGGTATATGTCTTCGACATTGAGTCGCGCGAAATCGAACGGGATCTCGATACTTACGGCGCCATAATCAACGCACTCCAAGAATTCAGCCCAAATGCCTTTATCTTCTGCCTCATCCACAAGCTAGATTTGATCCAAACCGAACATCGCCGACGGATATGTGAGGAACGTTCGGCCATGATACGTAACCGCTCAGGTTCGTTCACAATCGATACATTCGGCAGCAGTATATGGGATCAATCGTTATATAAAGCTTGGGCTGGCATAGTTCACAAGTTGATCCCCAATCTATCTGTCATTGAACGTTTCCTCCACTCTTTTGCAGAGAAAATCGATGCTGAGGAAGTAGTGCTCTTTGAACGATCGACCTTCTTAACTATCACCTCTGTTACATCTGAAATCGGCAGCTTGAACCCCATTTATGATCGGCACGAGCGGCTTTCGAATATTATGAAAGCATTTAAACATTGCGCAGCTCGAAATACACATACAACCCCGGCGTCAGCAAGTTTTCTAGTGATGCATACTAAAACTCCTCAGTTTAATGTGTTCCTGGGCGCGTTTACGGATAATACATACATATTCGTTGTCACTCCACCTGGGGAGGCAGCTTATAATTGTGCTGTAATGAATACAATGCTAGCTCGGGAAGGATTTGCCAAAGACGCAGCTGCCGCGGGGAGCGCTGATGGGTTCCCGATGTCCTATTCCGATCAATCTGCAGGTGCTGGTTTGCCAAATGGTCATCTCGCTGGTCCAGCCTGATACTTACATTAGCACAGGATACAATTTTTTTTATGGTGCAACCTTCTTTCTACTCAGGGTTTATTCGGACAATTCCCCGATGTTTGGCCCCCCAGGTTGTTTCGCCAGGGCGCTTAATCCTTGTTACTTTGTTTTATTTCTGCTCCCTTCCTTTCTGTGGTCTGCGTAGAGATACCCGTCCCCAGAGTGTGGGACAATATAGTTTCAGGGAGGAGTTGTACTGGTCCGCGGACTAGTCAATGTATCTAGTGTAGTCTATCGTTTGTGGTGTCGGGTATGGCTTGGTTATTCTCTTGTTCGTGGGTATTGATGAATGTTTACTACTGACTACCTAGTGTTTTTTTTTGTTTATGTTATACTTGTTCTATGGTGTTATGGATAGATGCAGACCATTGGATGCGAGCTCGATTGGTTAAGCACCGCATTCTCGGTCTTCCTCAGTGGAAATACGATTGTTTTGAGATCGAAATCAATACTAGTCCGCTCGACGCTCGTAGGGTTTCGATTTGTGTGACGTTTCAAGGATGTGTTCGAAGCGAATTCTTCGTTGTGTATCCATATTCCTGCCATGTGGTTGGTCTTGAAAAAGCATTCATCAACGTCCAGTGATCTCTTCGAAAATGTTTGGTAGCGAGGCAGACACTATTCCCCATAAATAGCTTTAGTTGCCTATTGGAGAAATCTCGATAGTTTTATCATGTAGCTGGTGATGGTTCTGTAAATCACGAGAAGCCCCAGATTCCATGCCTCGGGGATATAATCTCCATATATCCACTTTCTTGATTATTATACCGTATTAATGACTTATGAGAGCTGGATATCCCTTCTCGCTTGAATCCAGACTTCAAATTAGTTCAGTATTTCCCTCGTATTCATTCCGCTTCCACGTCGTCTACAACCATGGTCCATTCTCTCTAACTAACGAGCTGCTGAAACGAAGCTTGGTCAACCTTATTATTTTACAAGCTTCCTGGGGCGCGGATCATCGTATTTTCAAAATTTCTCAACAACCGCTAAGGTATTGGACGAAGATCCTTCTAATTTCTCGGCAATCGCCTTCAAGCTCACATGCTTTGGCGAGAAAAACACTTGGCCGGCTTTCATCTTTGTCCTCGTCCTCCCAACGGACAAATATAGGGAGTACGGAGTACGGAGCATACGGATATGTTGTTACTGGCTATCCAAGGATTGCGAAAATTCATCAAAACCAACGCAAATCAGCCTAAAGATAAGAATATGACACTTGAAATTCAGCCCACTTGGGCGTTTGTGGGGTAACTAAGTTCATGCAGACGACTTATTCAGCGATTGTATTGCTTAACGAGACACTACAAACACGGTACTTCGTAGCCTCATTTACTCACGCCCGTACGAGGGCAGCACGTATTGCCAGCCGATTAGAGTAAATGCAGGGTGGAAGGCTGTGGTTTCGGGTGGTCAATAATTCTCCAAGATGGCGAAGTGCATTTCTGTGGTAATACAGGGGGGAAAGATGCCCAATGCGGAGCACATATTACTAGCTACTGGGAGGGATAAAAGATGAGCTGGCATCGGAGTATTCCGAAGATTTTGCTGATGCCCCGCGGTCAGTCGCGGCATTTTTTTCGCTCGATTTCCACTTCTGGGAGAAATATTTGATGACGATCAGGATGGAGTTAGAGCATCTTCTTTCTAGAAGAAACGTGGTACGCCTCTTAGACTCGCACATAGGCACCGATGGAGAGGAAACCTGCTGCACTCCATTCCCAGTACGCAGGCCATGGGGCTGGATTTTCTGAACTAACTTGTTAACTGATATAGGTAACTTGCCTTGGTTACAGTTGGTGGTTCAGGGCAATCAATCGTTGGCCAATAGAATTGGTACCATCCACTCTAGTGACAGAACTGAACTGAACTGGGTACGGAGTACGGAGTATTACTCCGTACGGGGTAACTATACCACTGTGTGACTTAAGTGGATCAAGAGCGAATTCATTCTTTGAGGCTGCCATGATCGGCCGGAAAATAAATATGGCTGTGGGGGAGGGAATTTATTATTCGGGGACAGATAGCTGGAGGGTACCTCACTCCAGAGTAGCTTTAAGACACCTTGGGACTGAGACTGGCTACATAACCGCAAAGGATCCTATTCCTGCCAACTTCTCCCACTCTGATTCTTCGATCTCCCATGAAAAAAAGGCTGTTTTTCATTAGAGCGGGTGTTGTTAATAGAGTTCCCTGGCTTCCACCAACCTTCCGCGTCTTGGCTCCCATCACTTTGCCTTCGCCCGTGTCATGGCGTCCAAGTTCAAACAAGGGAAATGCATGAATATTACCCCAACCCCATGTCAATCAATCAAATTACCGCTTCTTGAACTCTGGGCAGCTTTGTTTCGTCCGCCAATCTAATAACCATAATTACTATCAATCGTGTTTTCGTCGTTACGGAGTACAACCATCTGAAGTAACTACCTAGGTACCTAGGTAACTTGCGCAATGGCTGATGGCATCCGTAATATAACCAATATTGCTTCTTTCCTGCACCCTCCCGCGATTCCGTCACAAATACCATCGAAATGCGCCCGACTAGGGATATCTAGTCAGATATATTACATGTGATCATGATGCGGGCGGAGCTGGGTGCTCTCGTTCCCCATCGAATTTCTCTGTCATATCCTTGCATGATTTCGACAGAGCTGCCCTCTTATACCAACTTTCAATGTCACTCTCTCCACAAGATGGAGCATGGTTTCGGGACCATGTCCCAGAAATGGACATGGTGGTCTGAAAGCCTTGAGTGATCTCCAGATGACATGAGGATGAACATGTGGGAAGAGGGCCCTTGTCCATATTTTTCAGCCTTTTAACCAGCATCCTACATCTCGCCAACGAAAGTGTTATTCATATAAATAGTATTTGTCGATCCTCTTTCAATCTTACCCCAGCAGTCCCCCGCACAACAAACTCCGCCCAATCGCAGGGGTTGTATATATATTTCACTATATATACCTGCTGCTACTCGCACCCTGGATTCTAAAGCTCTGGCATTTTATCGGTCGTATTTTCTTTATTTTGCTGCATCACTTCCAGTATGGCGTCCTGGGAACGAAAGGACGATCTGCCTGAGAAGGAGGCAGCGAAAGATGAATATAATGATAGCAACGAATTCTCAACAACAGCACTCGCCTCCGACCACCATGATGGCATCTCCCTCCACCGCGGGCTTAAGGCTCGTCATATTACTATGATTGGTATGATTTACTTGAATTGCAAGGCTCTTTCCAACGTTCTAACTGACTCTCTCCTCTCCTAGCTATCGGTGGTGCAATTGGAACTGGATTGATTATTGGAACCGGAGCTGCTCTTCAAAAGTAAGTGTACTTCTGTCTCCTCGTTGAGGGCGAATAGTCCCGGCGCATGTAACTAATTTAGTTTCGTGGCATAGAGCTGGTGTATGTTTTGCCCGAAATACTTTGATTTCACTCTATTTGAATACCAACCCTAATCATCTTCGCAGCCCGCTTCGGTTTTGATCTCCTATCTCCTAGTTGGTTTTATTGTATGGATCGTAATGTGTGCACTGGGTGAAATGGCCGCCTGGCTTCCCCTAGCAAGTGGATTTACTGGATACGCAGTTAGATTTTGCGACCCTGCATTGGGCTTCGCTCTGGGATGGAGGTTTGTTAACTCTTCGCGCCACTGACAACCTGCGCTAACTCAGAGTAACATGACAGTTATTATGGGAAATATATCATCATTACGCCGAACCAACTGACTGCTGCAGCCCTCGTGATACAGTATTGGGTCCCTCGGGACAAAGTCAATCCTGGCGTTTTCATAACTGTATTCCTGGTTGTTATTATCTGTGTCAACTACTTCGGCATCCGATTCTTCGGTGAATTCGAATTCTGGCTATCTTCCTTCAAAGTGATGATCATTATTGGGGTTATCATATTGACCATTGTTTTGGCACTTGGGGGAGGGCCTGACAGAGATAGGAAGGGATTCAGATTCTGGAAGGACCCTGGCGCCTTCAATACATATATAATGGACGGGGCACCGGGACGTTTTCTAGCATTCTGGTCCACGATGGTTCAGGCTACTTTTGCCTATTTAGGAACCGAACTTGTTGGGGTGACAGTTGGAGAAGCCCAAAATCCCAGGAAAACAATTCCTCGTGCGATTAAGTTAACCTTCTACCGAATTCTGTTCTTCTACATCCTCAGCGTTTTCTTCCTTGGAATGGTCGTGCCTTACGACTCTGAGCAATTGGCCTTCGCGACTAATGCGAAAAGTACCGCAAATGCATCGCCTTTCGTCGTTGCCATTAAGCTTGCTAGTATTCCCACCCTTCCAGGGATACTTAACGGGTGCATTCTCCTCTTTGTGTTCTCAGCAGCAAACTCCGATCTTTATATTGCCACACGGTCCATTTATGGCTTGTCCCGTGAAGGTAAAGCGCCAGCAATTTTCAGCAGAACAGATCGTAGGGGCGTCCCTATCTATGCACTGGGTCTATCGGCTTCCTTTGCCTTGTTGGCATACATGAATGTATCCGATGATTCGAAGGCTGTGTTCGGGTATTTTGTCAATCTGGTAACCATGTTTGGTCTACTAACCTGGATTTCGATTCTGGTCACGCATATCTATTTTGTCAAGGCCCGCAAAGCTCAAAATGTGCCAGAAACATCTCTTGCGTTTAAGGCTCCGCTCGGCGCTGCGGGTTCGTATGCTGCCTGTGCTTTCTGCTGTCTGATCGCGATCACCAAGAACTACGACGTGTTCGTTCCTAACCCCGAAAAATACGGCAATTTCGATTACAAGGGCTTCATCACCTCGTATTTGGGCCTTCCGCTGTATTTAATAATGCTGTTTGGATATAAATACTGGACCAAATCCAAAGGAGTGGTGGCCAAGGATGCCGATTTATGGACTGGAAAAGATGCTATTGATCGCGAAGAGGAGGAATTTTTAGCCCAGCAAGCGATCAAGAAAGAAGAACAAAGCCAAGCTAGTTGGTTTTATAGGGTCTTCGTCTCATGGCTCTTTTAATTCAAGATTGTTCTTGGATTTGTTTTGCAAGGTTTTTAGTCCTTGGGATATCTACATATATATACGTCGCCGCCCTTTTTCGACACTTTGACAAGCTTTTATCATTGTGAGAGGCTTCAGTGTCGCTTTCTCTCTTGCACAGTTGATTGTATATATCTATGCCCAGAATATGAAAAAAAAAAAAAGGGACTCTGTTATCCACACCACTCTCTAGCGATGTCCCAATAAATTCTATAATAATAATTGTATCCTTGCTCCTTGCAGCCCCAAATTTGGAACTGGCAAGAGAATGAACGGATCATTGGGCAAAAACAAAAGCAATGTTAATACTAGGTAGTTTAACTCTGCATCTTTCTCCTTGTTCCCCTCAGTCAATGGGATGCGACAAGGCTCACAACCGGCTTGGCCCCGTTCCCGCAACAAACCACCTCGCTAGCCTTCCCTTCTTTCAGCTTGCGCATGCATTGTATCGCATGCTTCGTACTTTTCATGGTCTCATTCGTTGCAGGGCCCAGTCACTCATGCTGATTGCTTTTCTAGGAATTTCTTTTTTTTTTTTTGAATTGACCTGACTGCTTACTTTATACCCTTTATACCCCTCTTTGCTCGTCGTGCTTCATTTCTTGAGCGAATTCGGTTTTTTCTGTGTGACGAGAACCATAACAAAGGTAACTATAAAAAACAACACTTTTTGGCCCAAACGTGGGTCTTTTCTTCCATTCTTCCTATTATTCCTTGATTTTCGCTTGCTAAAAATTGGATGTATTGAAAACCTATGTTTTTGATCCCTAGGTTCTAACGATGTCCTGATATTGTATTATCTGGAACTTAATTATTACTTATCGAGCATTTGATATCTTGATACCCCCTCCTTCTGCGCTCCTGTGAGGCGAAAATGGCCTCGTTGAAACCTGCGAACACATTGAACCCCTCTGTGGATCTTAATCGAGTCATCCATCATCTCAATCTACGTTATAACCTCAACCTCCCAGTGTGGGAACAGTTTGTTCGAAACGATCGGGATTTATCGCCGGAGGAGCAATGCGTGAAAATCATGAATTTTTTGTCTTTTCAAGGAGGCTTACAGCTCCCAATTGAACAATTTGAAGATTGGGCCGCATCACAGTTCCCTAAGGACACAACTCCAGATTGGAAGTTCAAACCAAACCAAGAGCCTGGAACACTCCCGATCCGAAGCAAGTTGTTGCAATTTACTAAAGAAGAACGATCACGTATGGTGGAAGATCTATATCAGCGACTGCGGACCGAATACTGGTTCGTACAAAATAGCGAAGCTGGCGGGAGTACGGCCTCTCCAACCGCTTCTTTTACATCCCAGATGGAGGATATAGCTGCCCAAGCTCCTGGCTCCTCGCTGAAGAGAAAGCCTACGAATAAAAACGAGGTATTTTCAACAGCACCTTCCTCTCCCGTGAAGTTAGATCCATGCATCCAGTTCTCATCCGACGACGAGTTTGACGATGATGATGACGATGAAGAGCTAGCTCATTATTTTGGCGGGCTGGAAGATTTTGCCTTTTCTTTTGATACTGATATTCTGACTGACGTTGATGGTGAGAATCCAGAGAAAATCCCCAAGAAAAGAGAAACAACTAAAGATTGATTTTTTTATGACGGCCTCTCGCTCGGTATCAGAACCTGAATTTTACCCATCACTCTCGCCCGCGAACAGCGGCAGGCGGCAAATGTCCCTTAGAAAATACGGAAGAATCTCAAAAGACTATCAAAATTCCCCGTCTTTGGAAAAGTCTTTCCAGAGTAGTCGTACGGGTTTGGATACCTCATACCCATCTTTTTCTAATAGCTTGCTTGAAAACTCCATGGTTGAGACAAGTACTCCTGATACAACGTTTGAAAGTCCTCTGGATAGCATGGAACCCGGTATTTCCATTAAAACCCCTGGGAATTCTTTCGAGACAATGCCTGTGCAACGCGAGCTTTTCACAAACCATTCAGTCTCGAGTCAGATCTCCAAGATAGTCTCTACATTGGAATTTCAGGGGCCATTCTCGAATCGACCAACATTGCCAGGAACCGTTGATTTTCGGTATCGTTACGAGGTAGAGCGGTTGGCACGAGCTCATGATATCCCAATCGATCATGTGGTGCCAGAATTTGAACTCCCCGATTTCGACTCGTACAGCGCCTTCTGGCAACATATGTATAGTGGAGATCATGTCAAGAAAGCCATGGAAAAAGTCAAGCCGCAAGCCTGGAAAGAATCTGTTGGGAATTTTCTAGATCGAGATGCTTACAGTATGGTTACACTTAGCGGGAAACTGGACTGGTGTAACCATGCTGGTTTCATGAAACTCACTCTAAACCCACTAAAGCTTGAGAAAAGTCATCGGTTTGCCCGTCGTTTCGGAGCCGATCGATTTTTGGAAATAACAGCTCCCATCATATCTGATCGTTCCAAAAATGTTGGCTTTCACCCCGATGTTTTCCGCAAAGCCTTCGGCCAATGGCTGGCCACAGCTGAACATCATCTATTCGGCCGGGTTTGGCGCGCATTTTTCCTTGAAGATCACAAAGCAAAGACTAAGCCGTCAGCAAAAAAGGACATGCGAAGCAAAGTGTTTTTTTTTGCTGTAGACGGGGAGGATTTTGCCCGTGGGCCTCCTTCTTTATCACCTGAGGGCGAGCAATCCCATAATCATACCACAATGAGCTTAGAACAGTTTATGAACTGGCACATCCCTATACAGTATAATAGGAGGGAGAAAGACAAAGACTGTAAACTTTTTAACAGAATGCGTCTTGGTCTGTCCCGAACGATTCCGTCAGTTGCTCTACAGCAGCATGAAATTATTTATATCGACGATGATCGGGTAGCAAGAATGAGCGATGGCTGTTCAATGATGTCTCATTCTCTTGGAAGAAGTATTGCAAATGTGCTAGGCTTGTCGAATCACCCAACGTGTTTTCAGGGTCGTATTGCTGGTGCGAAAGGTCTATGGATCGTGGCGCAAAATGATGATGATCCCGGTAATAGGAGCCAGAGGGGTCACTGGATCAAGATAAATTCAGCCCAACTCAAGATCCAGCCTCCGCCATGCGATGAACGGCTTCGGCTAGACGACCACCACCTGACATTTGATGTTAATGATTGGTCAAAAGCATTGCGCCCTGTTAACGTCAACACGCAGTTCCTGATGGTGTTACAACACGGGGGAGTGAAGAAGGATTATCTGGCATCCCTAGTTGAAAAGGAGGCTGATACATACTACGCTATGATGCTAGACGTGTTACAAAGTGACGACCCCGTTAAATGTCGTAGATGGGTTCAACAACTTGGATCGTCGACTGACGACATACGGAAAATTGACAGCAATGGACTTCCTGCGAACATTACTGATCAGATCATTATGCTGCTTGATAGTGGCTTCCTTCCATCACAGCTCCGTTTCTTGCGACAGCAGTTAGACTATCTTTTCGAGGACCATCTTAGGTTGCTTCAGGATCTCAAAATTCGCATCCCAGAGTCGACATATGCATACTGTATTGCAGACCCCTTTGGAGTCTTAAATGAGGGGGAGGTTCATCTTGCTTTCAGCGGAATTTGGGAGGACAGATACTGGGAGCTTGTCGATATCGATGTTCTTGTTGCACGTGCTCCTGCCCACTTACCCAGCGACATTCAGAAAAGGAGAGCTGTTTTCCATGAAAAACTCAGGCATTTCAAAGATGTTATTGTCTTTCCGACCAAGGGCGAGGTTCCCTTAGCTTCCCTCTTATCAGGGGGAGATTACGACGGGGACGAAGTTTGGGTATGCTGGGATCCAGCGCTTGTGGATTCATTTCAGAATACCCCTTTCTATCCAGAAGACATTCCGCAAGGGGAGGAGTTTGGGTTGGTGTCATATGACGAATCAATGGCAAGCAATAGGTCTTTTAATGAATTCCTGACTAGAGTTTTCATATTCAATCTTTATCCCAATACCCTTGGGAAATGCACGAATGACCATGAAAGATTTTGTTACCACACAGGTAGTATCGGTTCTACCGCCGAAATTAGGTTTTCATACCTACTTAGTCGTCTTGCTGATACTCGAAAGTCTGGACATTACTACCCGGCTGACAATTGGAAAAAGTTCCGCAAGGAACTTGGACCAATGTATTCAGTTCCCCCTGCATATAAAGACGAAGAGCAGGGAGGCCCTTGGAAACCAGATAATATCGTTGATTATTTGAAATTTTCAGTTGTCAAGTCGGCGACAGAAAAGCTGAGAATTCAACTTAATAGGGATTTTCCGATCTCCAAGGCGGATAAAAAAGACCAGCAACTCATTTCTATCTGGGAGAATCTTTGGGATCGGGCGAATTTCGAGAAGGATGATAAGAAAAACGACGGCGCGTTATTAAACGCTGTTCAAGAAGTAGAACGGAAGGTACGGGATTCATACAATGCATGGCGTAATACTCACCATAAAACGTTCGACGCTAAGATTCTCGATGCGCACGAGACCCTCATGAGTATTAAATGCCCTCCATTTGAACATGATCTTTGCACGACTTGGAGAAACTCCCAGATTGAATGGGAACGCATTTTGGCTGTTTGTGCCTACAAGAACTATTGGTATGACAAATATCCCTGGTTGGCTGGCGGGTTGAGGCTGTGTGAGATTAAATGCGAAATGTATGGATCTTACCGGCCGGTAATATCCGCCATTCATCAGGCGATGAAGGTGAATAAACGCATTCCTAAGCTGCATGAAGAAGATGCCTTACAGGCAGGGGAGGTCATATCTGGCACAACGACCGTACCGGCCGATTTAGATCTCGACGAATCTGAAGATGACCACAGCGCGGTGTTTTATGCATACGAAGATGATGACGATTAACTTGATACCCACTACCTTGAGGCCATTTTTATTTACCTCGGGGCTACTACCGCTCTTTTTTTTATTTTTATTTTTATTTTTTTTTAATAACGTCACGATTTACAGTCAAAGTGGATGATATTCATTCTGGAATAGATGTTAGAAATATTTGCGTATGGATAGATAGTCAGCCCTGCGCCACAGGAATACCTCCTTGCTTCAATTTCCTTTCGGATACTCGACATTCAATTTGTCTTCGATCTACGACCAGAACCTAGATTCTCGATCTACCAACAGCGGTTCCTCCCAGTCCATCGTCGCCCCCGCGAAGAAATTATTAATTATTTTCGCGAAATTCCTCCTTGAACGGAGCCCAACTCTTTTCGAGTCAGCGCCATGCTAAGGGTTTCGTCACTTATTTCCTCCACGCCTGCCTAATTGCTGCAACTCGTTTCAGTCCAAACCTTCACCCTTGGATTGCAAGCAGATGTTCTAGCCACTCTCAGGGCCTGATATGTGTCCCATGAGTTACACTCGCTTTACTGGTTCCACAACTTCACCAGGGCTGCTTTGCCAAAAAGGGCCACTAGCGCTGGTCCATTTCTTGTGCTATTCCTTAGAGCACTGGATTGGTTGTCATGGTTACTGAATCTATTGGATCTGGCTCGTTCGTTTTGGCTGTTCAAGTGGCTTCTAAAGACAAGGACGATGTTTTCGATACAACGACCCATTTCTTTGTCTCACTTCCTTTTTTTTCGAGCGGCCGAGACAGTTGGACACAAGTCAGCTAACTAGTTTATAATCGTATCTACCATTCCAACTACCACGATGACAAGGGGATCCTGTGTAGCTTCCTTCTCTGGTATAGTTAGCAGTAATGTAGACTCCCACGTGACCTATGAAGTCGGACGGGGAATTAGATAATCCGGGAGGCCTAATTAGGAAGGAGTGTACAGCGTGGGGGTGTGTCACGGGGAGGTCACGGGAATACGAGGAGGGCTCACATGTGACAGCGGCCATCCCTGGGTGCCAAGAATTGCATCACATTTTCACGTGCAAGAGAGAGCGAGGCAGCGCGGGTAGGAGGGAGAGAGAGGAAAGGTTATGCGATCGATATCGGAATAAGTCCAGCCTACCGCACTCTCCCACCAACCGCCGTCGTTGTCGCCTCACACTCACTTCATACATAATAAAGGACAGGACAGGATATCCTCTGTCTGGTCGCCCATCCTCTCGCCCAAGTGCTCTCTCTAATTATGTCAGGCACATAGCAATCCAATGACACAGCAGCCTCCCAAGTACTGGCAGCCAGCGAGTGACCAGGCTGCCCCGGCCCAGATGGATGTCGATGTAGATGGTGCTGCAATCGAGGATCGCTCCCAGCGCGACACCAGTGTTATTTCCATGGACGATATCGAAGCTGCCCATGCCCTGGAAGGGCTGAGATCCGGTATGCTAGCTTCTATTGCCATTTATTTTGTGCTCTTTTGCTGACCCAATTGCCTTCAATCAGACTACACCCATTCTCCTACACCCACGCGCGGTACGGATGGGTCATCTGTTCCCCCAGCGCAAACACCAGAAACGTATCAGCAGGAACCGCTACTATCGCTGTTAACATCCTCCCACCCACTGTTATCTTCCGCAATAAATGGTTCCATGTCTGTTTATGCATCCTCGAAGACGTATTCGCCCAAATTTAGATATGGAGCCGAGTTTATTGAGCGAAATATTGGACCTCGTGTAGTTAACACCGTGGAGACAGTTGGTCGGAAGACTGGAGTAGAAGGGGGGTTGCGCTGGGCACTTCAAAGAGGTGCACCGAATGCGAATCCAAATAGTAGACCCGCCGCAGCTCAAGAACAGCAACCTGTCGAGGCCATGGATGTTGAGAAGGGAATTCAGGATATTGGCCTAACTCAAACCAGGCGATCTTCCACCTACTCCACCACAGACACATTACCGCCTTACGATAACCTATCATCTCCAAATTATGATGATCTACCTAAGCGCGGCGAAGAAGCGCCACCACCCCAGAGCACGCAAGTGACATCCACTTGGCAGAATCGGCTCATGATATCAACCTCTGGCCTGGGAGTAGCCATGAGTGAAGAATCGTTGCGAAGCTTGTCTTATTGCCTCACATGGCTCCAGTGGGCTAATAAACGACTCGACAAATCTATAATTTCTCTCAAAGAGCTCTTACAGGAATGGGAGCAATCCCAAAGTGACGAAAATCCAAACCAAGAAAGTATGAATAATAATCGACCTCGAAGTCCAACTTTACTGTCTCAACATATCCAGCAAGTCAAAAGCGACGTGCTCCAGACATTAAAGATGGTTGTTGACGTGGTGTCAAAATATGCCGGCGGAGCATTGCCTGAAAACGCCCGCAATCTCGTTCGTCGGCACCTTACCTCGCTTCCCCAGCGTTTTCGAATTGCCTCCTGTTCGAACTTGCCAACCGACAGCTCTATTCCACAAGGTGAAATGGCAACCAAAGCTCATCGTGTGCTTGTACTTGCTGAAGAAGGTCTAGATATGATGAGCCAAGTTAACAAGGTTGTCAGCGATACGCTCGCTAGCGCCGAAAGCTGGTGTGATAGGCTTCGCCGACCTAGGCCGGCGAGAGCAGCTCAACCATCGACCCAAGTGGAAATGCAGCAACCACTTCCATCTCCCTTCCAGCATGGAGTAGATATCAAGCTACCCGTTCCCAGAGCGGATATAGCTGGAGACGTAGAGATGACTGGAACGAACGAGAAAGCATAATCTGGATATACATCCTGCATACATATGTTCGTATGTGTAATGTATATAATATGTGTGTACGATCCAACAAGGTGTAACGCCTATTTATTATGCCCATCAATATACCCCACTTGCAAATTTCGTCCTTTTTTCAATTTCTTTCTTGATGGCCCACATTATTTGCCGTATTCCATCTTCTCTTCTTGCGACTTAGTTCTTTATTGACGGCCATTTGATTTTATTTAAAAAGAAATCATGGGAAAAAAAAAAGACCAAAAAACTGTTCCCATGACCACAAAGCTACTTGTTGGATTTAATTGGGTTAATTTTGGGGTTATTTGAATCTACTTTAAGAGTTACTTCGAACACCGACTACTTCCTTCTGGTCGCTGTCGTTATCAGTCACTTTTCATTCCATTCTTTATGTATATCACTAGGTTATAGGTACTTGAAAAAAAAAATGGGCCTTGTTTTTGATACTCCTATTTTACTCCCTTAGAATCCTCTTGATAGATAAACAGTAGTAAACAATCAAAGTGAGTTATACAGGCCCGAAAAAGGGGTGGAAACTGGTTTACAGAGCGGAGGCCAAGGGGTTTTGATAGAGCTTCATGGAATGGGTCGTTAACAACAATAAAGGCTTCAGCGCTACAGGAGCTCGTCGTTGCCAAACTTTTTGGCGTACAGCCCGAGAGCTCGAACTGGCCAGTACAGTTTATAATTTGGATACGATATCATGCTGTTCAATGCCAATGTATGAGGAACCGAGAAAAAAAAATACAGTATCAGAATGCAGGTGACTTACCATGATTGATTGAAAACTCCCTCAATTCCATCTTGAAGCCATTCTCCGTTCGATTGCTGCCGTGACATCAATAGTTTCATGGCCCGTTTCAATGGCTCTTTTTCGGAGTAGCCGGCTTCCATCAATGCAAGACATGCCCACGACGTTTGCACAACTTGTGAAGAGTGGTAGTGATGATAGACTTTCTTCTCTGAGCTGAGATAGGATTCGCCCCAACCTCCATCTTCCATCTGTTTGGATAAGAGAAACTCGCATCCACGACGAGCTGGTTCACTATTGCTATATGTCTCCCCCGTTGTTGCTAAACTTTCCAGAGCAAACATAGCCGCATACGTGAAACAAACCCCCCAGCTTCCATACCAGCTGCCATCAGCTCGCTGTGCCCGTTTGATATATGCGATAGCCTTTTCGCGAACTTGTCTGATTTCATCGGCTCGGTACTCCGGGAAAAAACGGCTGAAATACGACAACGCG
The DNA here is from genome assembly GCA_032988175.1 of Myotisia sp. PD_48. Classification (NCBI taxonomy): domain Eukaryota; kingdom Fungi; phylum Ascomycota; class Eurotiomycetes; order Onygenales; genus Myotisia; species Myotisia sp. PD_48. Next base: position 243,111 of record JANTQB010000009.1, read on the forward strand.
GTGATGACAGCTGTGGTGCATTCGGGATAGTCATAGCCGATCATAATCCCCCCAAACACTTCTGCGGCATTCAGTAGCTCGACGTAGGGCGATGCCCGAGTAGGTTCGTATTCAGTATACCCTCCAGTGGCGTTTTGCATCAAAATCAATGTATCGACAGCGTCTTTAAGCCGTTGATCCGATATCAAAGTTGGGAAACCGAGTTGCTTTTGGAGTTGAAGCGCCGATCGCAAGCCTTCAGCGGTGCAGTCGCTGACGGTGTATCCCTGGACCTTAGTACTAAAAGGCCAAGCGCCTTTGGTTCGGAAACGGTAACATTTATCCTGGTCAGGAATATTTTCAAGCATCTGATGATCTTCCAAAAATTCAAGGGCTTTAGTGAGCATTGGGCGCCATTTGGGGTCGTCTGCCATGCCTGCAACCACCACGGCTTGGATTATAAATGCAGTGTCCCACACTTGTACTCCGTTCGTACCGTTCATAAGCATGCCTTCGTCTTTCATCCAGAGGTAGTCGTGCAGCCGGTCTAGATGGCGACGCACGGAATAACTTCCTGGGCCATCATGAATATAGCAGCATAGCGTGTTCATTGGAGCGTTAACAGGCCCAAGTCCCGCGTAGTCCGTATTTTCGTCTTCTCGTTGTATAAGATACCAAACCCACTCTTCCGCTCTTTTAACGAGAGACGGCAAGCGTAGATAGGCCATCCAAATATTAGCTAGGAACCAAAACATCAATTTTAACAACCATGATTTCGGATAATAGTTATCGGCAGCGGCGATGCTACCACGGTACGAGGCAAAATCAACTGTGTCATATGATTGGGTATACAATTCTTCGCGCAATTGACGTGTTAGCGCATCGACAGGATGGGTAAATCCTTTGGAGTAAATATATGTCATAGGAAGAAAGACTTGGCGCATGTGAATCCACCATCGCCATGGAGCAAAGGGTACCCAGTCTGGCAGTAGCCTAAGTACAGGGATATTAGCAAAAGAGCGAATTCTAGCTGCAGACTAGATATGAACTTGATTCAGAGCGACCAACCAGAGCTCCGGAGGCACCGGATTGACACAGCTCCAATCCATAACCCCTAATACAGCGAGCCAAAATTTGGCCCAATGCGGGCCATATACTGCACCCCCTAGCTCATGTAGCTTGGCTCTCGCTTTTATTACTCTTGGGTCTTCCGGGTCCGCGCCTAAGATACGTAGGACGACATAGTTCATTGCCGTTCCAAACACAGAGCTATGTCCTTCGATATGCAATCCCCACCCACCATCCTCTGGGTGTTGTCGCGCAAATAGATATCTCTTGATCTCGATCGCAAATTCCGGTGGTATAGGGGTACCTGTCACATACCATGTGATTACCAGGCCTGGCAGAAGAAACAATGGGCCGCCATATTCGCAAGCCCAATTTCCTGGCGGCAGCTGGAGATGGGAAAAAAATTCCAGGCCATTTGATGCAGCTTGTAGAGGGGTTTTGGCGGGTGGTAGCTTAGGAAGATCCTAATAGAAGAGCAAACGTATTAGATCCAAAAAACAACTAGAAAAGATTTCCGAGGGAAAAGAGACTTTGGATCCCAACCGTAGGAAGCCCAAGATGATACTTGTCAGCGGCAGACTGGGGCCATTCTTGAATTTCCTTGTCTGTTTTTAAATAGTGCCATGTCTGGCGCCCATGGTCATCCCGCAGCCTCCATTTCGAGTAGTCGGTTTCCTGCGGGTCAGTGGAAGCCGCAATGGTGGTGGCGGACAAATTGCTTTTCTTCTGACGGTTGCTCGACATTTCTGAATTACTGTTTAATTCCAGCCATCGATAACAGTCTCAAGAAGGCGAAACGGGCATTTCCATTGAGGTCGGAAGGCCAACTCCAAAGCTCCCAAGCACACAATCACATGCCAGCCACAATAGCGGTTTGTTCCTGATTACATAACCCACCAACTTAGCTCAATCTGTTCTCTGTGCCTTTTAAAGGGAGAACATCGTCACTCAGTTCACAAGGAAATTGATAACCATGTGAATTTTTAAAGATAGGGATATAATGGCAGTAGAGGTCTATGAATAGAAACAGGTAAATACCCATATCGACCGAATAGTCTGGTTTGACGTAGTTAATCCTTGAATACTAAAGAACTCAAAATCATCCGCTCCGATCCAGGATTTAGAGGCGTCCAGAATAAGACTTGACAGGTAACTATATCGACCTGCTTTTCTCTAGAATCATCTTAGTAGTCGGCAATTGTTTATTGTCTACGTGAGAACTAGAAGATCCCCTTCGGAAAACTTGTAAAATATGTTACCGCTAGCTTATGGAGCCGACGAGTTAACAGTAACGGTGCACACATCCTATGTGAGGCGATTCAAGTTGGGTTTAAATACTCTGCGACCACGAGAAACGGTTCGTTGGGAAAGAAAACTTCCCCCAGGCCTGTCCCTAAGTTGCGAGCGTGATACTTCAATACACTTCATCTTTTGCTGTTCTGCGTCGTCCATGCAAATTAATGATGGTTGGAAGTTGATTGGGGTTGGTTGATTCCCGATTCAGGAGAGAAACGGTCAGGTGATGCTTCCGCTCTACATCACAGACTGCTGGCAATGGATGGCTGAACAGCATTGCACTGGAGAGTAGTTAAATCCCATAGCATAGAATCATGGCTTCAGAAATTTCGGAGCAACCCGTTTCATCATGTGAAGAGAACAAAGTTTGCGCTTTCATCGATTCTCTGTTGATTTCAATCCTTGACGAAATGTCCAGACCAGATGGGAATCCGTCTATCTCTCTGAAGCGCCGATCAACACAGGCAACGTACTATTTAAACCAGGAGACGTGTGCGTTACAGTCCGAAAGTGAAATCCGAACTTGTACATATTCCTGGCCAGGGACCACAGCTCAAGAGGCATGGCGGTTTGGTACGAGCATGCATTGTCATTGGAATTTGCGAACATCTCCCCGCTACGGCAGCATTCTATCTTTTATTCGGGAAATTCGCTCTGTTTGCATGCCAATTCGCTGAATAAAAACAACTTCACAACTTCTAGGTGTTGTCCTCCGGATCCTAGGCCTGATATCCGAAACACATCAAGGAAATTTTGTGAGCTCGAAACGCGATATCTTCTACCAAGATCCAGCATATTTTGGGTCTCAGCAACTAGTGGATAGGTATATTGATGATATCGCGTACACAATTGATGTTGATCGAACTGCTTTGCATGTGGTATGCGCAGCTAGCTTCTCCCGCTTGTTGAAAATGATCTTAACGTTTGTTTTTTAGACGGCAGCAGCAAAAGGTTTGATATGTGGTTGTTGTAAATTGAAGCTTAAGAACGGGATTGTATTGGATGTTGCTGGACAGAACGAGGTATGCTGGTAGCAGCTGGCATGTTTTTTTCTGATTTTGAGTTCGCATAATCAACAATTAACGAGCTGTACAGGGCATCATTATCTCTCGAACAGACGAAATCGAGCAGATAGATTTATCTGGTGTTGCATGGATATTGGTTATTGAAAAAGAGGTGAGAAATCGGTCGTTAATCTATGAAGAATGGCTTGTGACAGTTTACTTTAGGCAGTGTTCCATCGCCTGGCGACATCAAACTGTCATAACCTGGCTAAGGGACGGAAGGGTATTCTGTTGACTGTGAGAGAAACCAGCAATGCAGCCCCTCCTCAGAGCACCGAAATCTTTGGGACATTAACATACATATAATACGTCAGGGCAAAGGCTACCCTGATTTGAATACTCGAGCCTTTTTGCGTCTTCTTTCAGATACGGCACGCTCAAACCCTAGCTCCAATGAATCCAATGGCTGCCCGACCATATACGCTTTGGTTGACTGTGATCCAGATGGGCTGGCCATCATGTCAACGTACAAGTATGGCTCAATGGCCCAAGTGCATGAAAATTCCAGGCTCAACGTGCCTGAAATTCGCTGGCTAGGGCTTAGGCTTTCGGAAACGCTAACATCCATGCAAGAATCGAGTAAATTTTCATTGCTCCAATTAACACAGCGCGATCGAAAGAAAGCCGAAGCCATGCTCAAAAAGAACCCTAGCTTTGCTGAAGGTGGACCGGAGCCCTCGTGGCGAAGGGAGCTGCAGGTCATGCTAATGCTCAATTTGAAAGCTGAAATAGAGATTTTATACGAGTTGGACGGAGGAATGGCGAGCTGGTTCCAGAAAAACATCTGCTGGTGAGGGTATAAAACACGGACGCTGGTTTCATACCGGAGGATAGCACAAATCTAGTTCCAAGCCTCAGAAGATATAAAACTATCATTCCCAAACTCACTCCAAGCACCTAAAAGTACTCCCCGCTTCAATATGAGTAGTTATCAGACCACAAGAATGCTGTAAAAACGCAGAAGCAAAACCTGTCCTAACCACATAAATGCTAAGGATTGAAAAGTGAATCAAAATGCCGTAGACCCATGTCATATTCCGCTCTTGGTTAAAGCCCAAGGCCCCTTCTCACTTCATCTCTGACTCTCTGCTCGTACTCAGACCGCCTGTCCCTCCACATCTTCGCGGCTTCTACATTTGCCGGACTTTCGTCATTGGGCTCGGCCAACATACTCATCACACTTATGAGAATTTTCTCAACACTTTGAATGGGGCTCCAGCGCTCAGAAGCATGTTCGTAATGGTTCGGATCGTCACCCGGTGGGTGTAGGATTGAGATACAGACGTTTCCGTTTGGATATACTACCATCGCCGTAATCGTTAGCCACTCGAACAACATATGTCAGGAGATAAAAGTCTCGAAAAATAAGTTAACTTACTGTTAGGGTGCCAGATGCCCCCCAGAAATCTCATTGATGGAGGACTCAGAGGGTAATCTTTGGGGAATTTAAGCTCGGCAGCAAAGACACCTCCCTCGAACGGAGTCCCTTCCGGACCCTGTATTATGGCTTCCCAGAGATACATATCATCTTCTGAGAGGGGGCCGGCGGTAATTCCATCAGGAGGAGAGGTCGAAAGAAGTTTATACTCGTGGAATAAACGCTTCTGGGCGACTGATGTGGCCATGATTTCCACTCGAAATTGGATTGAGGGGTACGAAGTTCGATTTCGTGCTCGAAAATTGTTTAACAGGGATGGATTAGACAACCGTAACTAACAAAAAACAAGTCTTGCTTGAACTCCAGACCCCTGTACTCTATAAATAACTTCCGCTGGCTTGTTTGCCAAATATGAGAGGCATATGGAGTAGAGCGAGTGCCGAATGAACGAATTCCGCGGACAGGGGATTAAAACTAGCCACACCCACAAGGTCGACGAACTCTAATGAGAAGCCAACATTGTACTCACCCATAATACCCATTATTAGTTGCATAGTAACTATATACAAAAAGGTCTGGTAGGATAGCTACCTAGGTAGTCAATTTACTATCAAGTACCAGAAATAGATACAATTAAATAGGTTGTAGCGATTAAAAATTAATTCGTATTCAACATTATTTTCACTTCATTCACTGGGTGCACAATTATAGGCAGTTTGAGGACATAAACAGTTTGTGAGCATATGTTATGGCCCCGAATCGGCGCAGCTCAAGAATTAAAGATTGGGGTAAGGCAAGTTAGAGAAATCGGAAGCCTGTCTGTTAACCTGATGCCTTCCATGATAGTTGACATAGGAATTATCTTTCCTACACCAGGACCAAGAACCCTTCACAGGAAATCAGAAGGTTAAGTCTTTTACCACTTTCTTGGGCGGTATTTGAGGCAAAGACCCTATTGGCGAAACATTTCGCTCGTCACCAGTAACTGTATACTTCTCATTTTGTTCCTTTAACCCAAGTAATTCCTCCTTTTTCTCTGCCACATATTGCCAGAGTTTGTGTGGCTTCTTTGTGGTCTCTCCGCCAAAGGTACGAAGAAGTTCGGTTAGTTGTTCACATATCTTCAGGGCATCATCGATTCTTCCTTGGTCCTCGTAGCAGTGAGCGAGGAACCACATTGCTTGGACTACATAAGTAAATTCTTGTTGGCCAAAAACGATATCCAATTTGAGGAAAAGATAAGAAATAAAACAGTATATCTAAATAATGAAAATTCCACTTACGGCGATCCGCATGTTCCCCATCTGCACGTTTGGATAGTTCATAATTTCGCTTTTCTATGACATCTTCCCATACGGTAGCAGCTTCCGAATAGCGTCCTTGACGCCAGTAAAGATGTCCAAGCCAAGTTCGGCCCGTGAGTGTTCCTAGATGGTATTCACCCAAGTTTCTTTCGGCAGCTGGTAAGCCTTCTAGAAAAATTTCTTCGGCCTCTTCAAACTGATTCATGGCAGTTTTGATCTTTGCCAGAGTCAACTTGGACTTGAGAGTGAGCGGGTGTTCACGTCCTAGTTCTTTGACGCGAATCTGCACAACCTCCTCGCTCATCTGATGGGCACGTGGTAGATGTTCTTCGCCAATGAACCCACAGATTCCCGCCAGATTGTCTTTGGCCTCCAAGGTTTTAGGGTGCGTTGGACCCAAGATCTTCTGCAGTCCTTCATAAGCTTGCGATTGCAGCCGGAATCCCTCTTCAATATCAAAAAGTTTAAGCTTGACTTTGGAAAGGTTATCCATGGCTGTCCACGTATTCTCGTGTTCGGGGCCGAAATCTTCCAACCCCGACAATTTTTCGATTACTTCTGTATGCAATCGATTAGCTTCTTCAAGTCTGCTGCACAAGACACAGGTGGCACCTAGGGAATCCATGATCTGTAAGGTCATAGGATCGTTTGGACCATAGTATTTTTTGGCGGCCTCGAGAACTTGGTATTGTAATATCCTGGCCTCATTACTGTGCGCCTGCAATGCATAAGTAAAGGACAACAAAAGAGCGATCTTGATACCATAGGTAGACTCAGGGCCTAAGTTTGCGAATATATAGTCTTTAACTTGCAGCTGAAGCACCTCCGCTTTGGCATAATACCCACAGTGCATGTATACCAAACTGAACTTAGCATATTCAGCCGCCTGGAAACTTCGAAAGCCAGGTTGAGGTATAAGCCACGTCAATGGCCAAGGCCGATAGAGGGCCTTCTGGTTTTCTTCCAAACGTTTATCAATTGCCTCCTGCAACCTGAGTACATGCTCAACGTGCGGGTGGATCTGTCTTTTCAACGTTTCATTCCGAGCCTCATATGCATGTGGAGCCTGGAAGAATATGGATTGCACCAATACCGTGGCCGCTGCCTGACACCATATGGCTTGCTCGGCTGTACTTGTACCGGGTCTCTCTCGCACCCATGTATGTACCAACGGATGCATCCAGTAACTATTATTTTCATCCTGCGATGTTATCATGCCAAGTCGAACCAGAAGAGATAGCGCACTTCGTAATCGGTCTTCCTCAAATGGAGTGTCATCCGCATCCCGAAGAACCTCCGGAAGAATAGTACTGGATCTTGTAAGTTGTCCTGCGATGGTGACGCCCCAGTCACGAAACACAGTCTTCCATGTCCGTGCCTGACGTCGAATCATGTGCTTCTTCTTCTTCTTCTTCTTAGCATCTTGCTCCTCCTTTGCTTGAGCGTCTTCTCGTTCTCGCCGCGGGTTCAGGGCTGCGGTTTTAAGCAGATCAAACGCAATGTTCTCGCGGTAGAAAAACGAGAACATCCTTAACAGTTCAAGGGCATCCATTGACCGTTGGTCTCGTTTGCTTTCAAGGCCAAGATAGATCATCTCATATGAGGAATACACGCTCATGCTTGACACATGCTCAGCTTCCATACCCCGAGAAGCACTTCGGCTTCGAGAACGTCGAATTCTACTCCAAGTTCGTTCATAATATTCAGTATAGTCACTGAGAGAACATAGTTTGTCCAAAATGGCCTTTCCAGCATGAATGAGGGCGAGTGGCAAATATCCTAAAACTTGGGCGATATTAGCAGCCTGCTTTCTTGCCAACTCTCCCCATGGGCGAGGAAAAACGGCTGCCGCTAAAAGGAGGTCGCTAGCTTCATCAGTCTCCAATTTATCGAAATGAAAAAAAAGGCAACCTTCCGTCCCATGTCTCTTGTTGGATGGGTTGCGGGTGGTTATCAGAATTACGCCGCTTTCCCCCTTCGGAAAATATCGCATCATATCAATCTCCGGATCGTCGGCATTATCTATAAGAAGTAGCCAAGGGTGCTCTAAGCTCGATAGCCAATTTTTTGCGGCATTTGCGTTAGGCTCAACACCACCAATTTTGGCGATTTCGGCATATGAGTGTTGGGCATTTTCGTAAGAACTCCCATCGATCCAAAAGACGCCCCAGAAACTACATGCCTATTAATTAGTATTTTTTTTGAAACATGACTGCTAGAATAATACTTACTGCTCTCTATTATCCTGAGCAAACTTGCAGCAGAACTGAGTCTTGCCAGAACCACCAAGACCGGATATGACGAAGCGTTTTTGGTGAGTTTGAGGCTGGCGCGATTCTGTGATATTGAGTATAGATGCCAATTCTTGTAATTGCTTATGCCGGCCAGTGTAATAACTGCTGACGTTTTGGGGCATGTGAAAGTATTTATTGAACCTGATGAGTGAAGCTACCGCATCTGCGGAAACCAGAGAACTGTGGAGCTAACAAAAATGAGCTGGTATACCATATGCGACATCGTACAATAACTCACATCCTGCGAATCGGCGGACCCTTTGAGGTCCTGGCGAAGCTTGTGCATCTTGTGGATTAGCTTATTGTTTTGGCGCTGTAAGATTTCTGACAATCTGTCGAGTGTGAGATCATTTGTTTTCTGTGATTTAAGCGTGTGGTAACTATGTTAAGTCAGCTGGCCGTCCCTATGATAGTTATCGTGAATCCCTATACATACAGGTTGATTGCGGCCAACAACATCTGAATACCATTTTGACAATTGGCGAGACGTTGGCGTATTTGCATATACTCCCCATCTCGACCCTTTCTTCGGATTGTTTTTCTGATGCCATCGATTTTTCCGGCTACATAGCTGCCTTTCTTACCAACGACCTCGCTCAGCAATTCCTCAAGTTGTTCAATAGTGACTTTGCATTGCTGCAAGAGCAATCCCAACTCTTCCCAAACTTTGTGAGCGCGAGAATCAATATCATTTGTCGCACCAGAGCTACTCCAATCAGGAGTGGGAAAATCCTCGACAGATTCAACGACGGCCACCAGGGATTTGATTTCTTGCCTCAAGATGATAATTTCATCCTGGATCTTGCCCGAAGCTGCTTTGATATCTGTTAGATACTTGAGTATCCGGAAGGCTACATCTGCTAAGCCCGCCGTTCCAGCCAAGATGGAAAAAGGGTCCATGGTATTGGAATTTCGAGTCTGGGGTTCGTACTCCGTAGCGCCACTTGAGGTAACATGGATGCTGAAGGAGTGCTATGAAGGCTGGAATGAGCGGGGTTGGCGATAGGGTATCCAAAACATTCAAAGATAGCACGATTAAATGGGAACGGTTGTCTTGAGGAGAGGACAGGCGTAAGGCTGTGAGGCCTTCTTTAGTTCTGGCTAAATATAGTCCATGACACAGCTCTTGTATATTTTAGTCAAACCTATGATTCAGCTCAGTTCAGCTGAGCCCTGATTTTCTCAGCCTCTGGGCGTCGCTTAATGGCGCACTCCCGCACTCCCGCTTCCCATCCATGGTTGACCACCCCGGTCAGAATGCCGGCCTGAGCCTCGTTCAATAGTCGACAAAACAAACTATTAAATAGTGATTTAGTGTATAAAACCACTAGGTTTGAGATTGCTCTCGTTCCGTTCCCTACAGGAATAAGGAACAGAGTAGCGAGAAATGACCCATCTCGAACCGCTGCAGTTGTTCCAGGAATGAAACACTGAAGCATAGTTTGTTATTCAAACCACAGTCCAACCCTTGGAACCAAACTACACACCAGGGCCAGACAATCATGGTGGTATCTCAAATCGTCGGTCTTGCCTCCCTTCTGGTGGGCTGCTGGTGGCTGTACCACAATGTGCGGGTATTTGTATGTGAAAATCCCCGAATTCTTTTTTGACGGTGCGCTAATGATGATCGCAGCCCTCACGCCATTATCATGGTGAAGACAGAGGTTGCGGCCGGATTAGGATGCTCCCATCAAACTGGAAGCTCCCTTTCGGTATTGACAAGCTACTCAAGTCTCTCGATGCCGAAAAAAAAAGAAAGCTTCCAGTATTCTCCCTTGAGGAGCATGAACGATATGGTGATACATATGGACAGTACGCTGGTGGACTGTTCACGATTATAACAAGAGATTCACAGAACATCTCTTCGGTATTATCCGAACAATTTCCTAAATTTGGGTATGGGCCACTACGAAGACTCTGCTTCGGCCCTCTACTCGGTGAAGGCATCTTCACCGAAGACGGGTCGGAATGGAGAGCTTCGAGACGATTACTGGCATCAGAGTTGAATAAGCCACAATATCCAGCTTTGCACGTTCTAGAGTCTCATTTTCAAGATTTACTACGGAGCATAGTGTTGAAACAAAACGCATCCTCGAGCATAAATCTGCGGTCGCTACTTCACGACTACGCCCTTGACACTGCGACTGACCTGTTTCTCGGAAATTCTACGAATATCCTTAGTCTGTCATCCGAAGCTAACAATGAAGGCACCCGCTTTTCAATGGCCTTTAACGAGGCCACGCAATGGCTAGCAACGAGAGAACGCTTTAAAATGTTTGCATGGCTCGTGACAACACCGGGACTGTTGAGGTCATGCAGTACCGCTCGGGACTCATTAGAGAAAATGATCAATGAGGCTCGGCGGTTAAAGATGGGAACTGGCCATGGGGCTTTCACTGAATTTTTGGGGAAAACAACCAATTTAGGCAAAGCCAGGGACGAGCTTATGAATATCCTTTTTGCTGCCCGTGACTCTAATGCGAGTCTCCTTTGCTGGCTGGTCTATATTCTATCCCGAGAACCTATAGTATTCAAAAAGGTTCAACTAGAAGTACTTTCTGTGTTGGGCGATGACCACGATGTTCCGCCAACAAACTCCGACTTGGCGAAGATGCGATATCTAGATGATGTTATACACGAAACGCTTCGTCTATTCCCAGCTGTACCTATCAACGGCCGATTGTGCAGCGAAACGACTACTCTTCCTGCTGGCGGTGGTGATTCTGGTGAAGAACCCGTCCTAGTACCTAAAGGCACCCTGATCTGCTTTTCGACGTATGCTTGCCAACGATCAACTAAATATTACGGAAATGATGCAATGAAATTTCGACCAGAGAGGTGGCAAGATATCAGTGAAAAAACTCAGGCTAACGATTATACTTTCCATCCATTCATAGGAGGCCCCCGCAAGTGCCTTGGAGGTAGTTGACAATCCGTTTTAACATTCCTATTTTGCCTATGTGACTAACTTATTGACAGAGCGCTTTGCATTGAAGTTGGCCAAATACACTGTGTGTCGCTTAGCCCAATGCTTGAGCACAATAACAGCTGATGCCCCTGAAGTTGAAGCTGGGTCTGATTGGCAGGAACAGATTCAGTACCAAATAGGTCTTACCATGTCCCCTGATAATGGTGTTTTTGTTCGGTTGGAGACAAGATAGCTGGGTCCAGCTATTGCATATATATGAGAGGAATTGGATGATTTAAGGGGTGCCAGTTATTCTGTCAGAATTAAATTGACAAATGCTGCACAGAATCCCAGAGTTAATAGTAGCTCGTGATGTTCTAATGTTAAAGCCTTAGAGTAAATTCTCAGGCTTTCATGGATAGAGTAATGGAGGGAATTTACTGCAAGCTAAATCAGGTTACTGAAGATTCTGTATCATGGATGCAGCTAATAGTCCGTTATCAGTATTAAACTGGCTATTACAAGTCACTTTTGCTAAGACATATCTTACTGCTTGCCAGACTATTTCCCTGTGATTATCATTCAGCCCTAATAACTCCAACATCTAAACAATCAAATACATTTCCTTTATAGTCTAGAGCCCATACAAGTGGATAAATTGACTGTTGCTTTTGTTTATTGTGCTTTGACTACTGAAAGTGAGCAAGCTAGAGCATCATACATAGAAAAGCTGAAGACATATAACAAGGTAACAAAATGATGCTTCGTGATTGTGATTTGAAGCAAAGTCATAACGCCCTTTATCGATAGTTAACCTAAGAGTTTTACCAGTATAATTTACAAAATTAGAAGAAGTCACCATCATCTAATCCATCATCCAACCCATCGTCGCTAGGGTCACTTGTCTCAGAGCCGATATTTTGATCACTCTCATCATTCCAGAAGAATCCCTCATGACCCTTGTCCCAGGGATAATGATTAGATGCTCCCCACACCTCTTCGCTCTCGCTCTGCTCGACAACTGGCTGTTCTTCATCATGATCTTCTTTTGGCTGCGATGAAAGGCCTCTTTGCATAGCCTCGTATCCTGCAATTGTACCAGCACCAACCGCACCAGCTGTAGCGCCTTCTGCGATTCCACCTGCGGCGGCTCCTCCACTGGCGGCCCCTACATCGGAGAACCAGAAAGGCATGATACTTGGTCCAGTGCTATGACGGCTAAAGTAGTCAAAGTCAATAGTAACAGCGGTTGCAAGCATGACTGCCCTTTGATCTAATGTCATGCCTGTTGAGGGTTTGTCACGGGCATGTAATGTCCTTTCCTTTGATCCTGCTTGGGCCGCTTGAGCGGCAGAATCTAATCGCAGGGCATATATCCCGGTGTCCGTAAATATCTCCCGCGCAAATCCAGCGAAGTTGCGATTCACTGAGCCTAACAGCTTAGACTCTGGCGATATAACGGAAAAATCCCAAGATAAGAAGGGCTCATCCACTTTCGCGAATTGGATTAGAGTTCTATCAGGGGGGGCTGTTGATTGTATCCGGGTGGATCGATTATTTCGGGGATGGGAAAGGAAGAGGTTGTATTTTCGCCGCAGCGGAGCCCATATCTGCTGGGCAGCTCCTAGTACCCGCATATGTGAATGTTCTAATGGTGAGACTCTAACAGCGCTTTCTTGAGGGTTGGAAATGGGGGACCCCGAGGTATTGAGCTGCAGGTTGACCAGCGGCGTGTTGGATCCAGTAGTGCTACTGTGTGGATCGAATGCAAATATCGTGGAATTTATGAAAGAAAATGGCCGAAAAAACTGTGATTCTCAGCAGCGATGTAATTAAAATTAAAATTGGAATTGATACGGTTAAGGCCTCTTACCCTCAAGACTTCGTTCTGATGTTTATCAAAAACCAGGGTGACAAAAGGTCGATGAGTATGTAACCACTGCCGCTCAAGGATATTGCGCACTCCTTTTTCCTGTTCGACCATGTATCCGACATGATTCCCCTGCGCATCTAGGATCACATATCGATTTGCTTGTTCAAACCCACTATTCGTCGTCCACAAGGTTAGCACTTGCCAACATATTGAAGTGCGCTAGGTGGCCACAGACATACTAACAGTAAAACGTTCATCATTTCCAGTTGTCTTTGGATAACTAGACCTGAGTTTACCAAAATTTTTGCGGCCGGGTGGTCCGGTTTGAGCAACCCATCTGGATCTTCCCTTAGGTGTACGGGAGCAAGTAAGCTGTTATTCCGTGGATCGGTACTGCGGATTGTTGACGATAGATCATCTTGTTTATTTGCTTCTCCTAGGGCAGCTGAGGAAGAGAAGTGGTATTTTATCGGAAGATAATGGCTGGCATTCAAAGTCCACCTATATTGAAGCACAGATTGTCGCGATATGTTTAATCGCGGAGTTGCTCTGGGAGTTGCATGATAACGCCTAACAGAGGAGCACCCCGTTGCTCTGAAACATACTCGCCTTGGGAACATAGAGACCATCAAAATTGGATTCAACCAGCACAATTCCATGGCATTTTGATGTTGGATTGCAGTTAGTTAAGGAGGAAATCAATTGTTTATGTTGATGCTGGTGGCGATGACCTCATCAAGATTAAATGGACAATTTATCAACACTTGGCAGCATCTACAGCTGTACCTGACCAATTTCAATATCGATTCTAAATGAACATTTTTTAACCCTTGTACGTTCGGCTGGCAAATAAGAAACATGCAATGCTACTTGATAGAAAATAAAATCCTTCTACCCAGATTCCGAATGCATCGTCTTGATCATTGAACTCCTCTAGGCAAGCAGATCACAAGCAGAGGAAAAAAGTTACCTCCTAGCCTTTGGAATGATATATGTACAGCCAGTAAATCTGGTGAATAGATAACCGAACGATATGCTCCCTAAAACGCCTAAGAACTGGCGGAAAACAGAATCATAGCAGTCCTTTCCGAGCCAATTCTATCTTTCGCGCTGCCTCGCCTGCTTTGAAACCTCCCTTTGAAACACAAATCGCATGACCTTCGGCAAATTCATATTTCTCTTCGACGTTAGGATGTTGACACGGACAATGGTGAGGGAAATGGACACAGGCTAGGGTCCCAGGACAGAGGTATCTAGAGCATTGGGCTGAGGGGAAGAAATCAACGTCAGAATTAACAAATTTCTCCAGGGCGCAGGCTAGGAGCTAAAGAACCTAGCCAGATTTAAAAAAAAATGGTAAAAAATGAAATAAACTATACCTCCATTGTAAGTTCTCTGGTACCAAGCACTATCACTCGGAACATTTCGTTGTTGCGCTTCTTCCTGCTGGCCGCCATTGAACATATTGTCAAAGAACTGGAACTGGGCATGGGCGGTGCAGATAAATAACAATAGCCCTAGTAGGACCGACTTAAATGCTGGAGACATGATTGTTGATATGATCTGGTTGTTCTTTTAATTCTCATTCAAGTTCAAGATCTGAACAAGTAAACATATTTAATCACGTGATAGTATATCGGTATGCATCACGTGGTTGCAAGCTCCCAAGTTTTTTTTGTATCAAAAGCGCTTAAGGCTGAGACTAGCACGATTAGGAGTAGCAACTTTCACCAGCGGGGCTAGATATTGGTTGAGAATAAGTATATCTTGTCTCGGTCTCCTGGCCCATCATGTTAAAACCGCAATTGCGAGCCCCCGGCAGGTTGCTCGAGGGTATTCTCACCCAAGCATCAAACAACATCTACCGTGCCCCCGAACAGCTTTCACAACGGCGATTCCCCTCAAATCCATTTACTTCCTCCCTCAGTCGCTCCCAACTGTATCAACATCAGCTTTCATCTATCCTCCCCCGTTTCAACCAAGTCCGATACGCCTCCCACAACTCCCAAGGTAGCGGCGCAAACAAACACTCCGCAAACAGACCTGGAAGACGACTTGGAGCAAAGAAAACCGGCGGCCAGTACGTTGTCCCAGGAAACATTATTTTCAAACAACGAGGCACAAAATGGTTTCCAGGCGAGAACTGTGGCATGGGCAGAGATCATACCATCCACGCTGAAGTGGCTGGGTATGTACAATATTACAAAGACCCCTACCGACACCCCACTCGGCAATTCATTGGCGTTGTATTTGAAAAGGGGGATAAGCTACCTACGCCTAGAAACGCGAAGACGCGAAGACGATTGAACATGGTAGCTGTGCCGCGGCAGCCGAGCGAAGAAGCCCCTGTTGTAGATATGGGAGAGTTGTCTCAGGCGCCTGGCAAGCTTAATATAAGCCTGGTGGCATCAAAGGCACCAACTGGGTATATGTCAGGATATATGCACCGCGAGGCGAATTGGGAAATTGGTAGAGCCGCGGAGAAGGCCGGGATCACGGTGCCAGAGTGGCGTCGGAACGATCGCTGGACAGCATGGAAAAAGAAGCTGGAGAAGATAAAGCGGATTGCTCAGATGAAGGACTTAAAGAAGCAGAAAAAGACCAAATCCAAGAATTAAACTGGCTTGGTTTTGATTATATCCCGTTTGATTTGTTCCATTGTACAATAGTTATACGATTGGTAAAGCCCATGAATCCAGAGGAAACTTCTATTATCCTGCTTCTATTTTGCATTGGCATTTTCAAAGCTCTCTCTTAATTAAATTCGTTAGTATTTCATTCGGTACAATATTCCGTACAATAAGTTGTTAAAACCCCGTCATCGAGAACCGCCCGGAAACTGTTCTGGCATACCACCAACACCATGCTAAACAAAAAAAAAATCCCAAAGTTGATCCTGCTATTTTTTCTTGAATAGCTTGCCCAAAATCAGGACTTGACAAAGAAATTCGTTATCTAAAATTCCAATCGAATCGGCGTTAACAACCTGACTGGAACTTGGTTCATTTGCTCGAATTGCGTTGCTTATCTTTTGTGGTCGGCCACGGCCTCGCCCTTGAGTAGAGCTCTTCGGCGCAGTCCCTAACTTAGTGAGTGCTTTGCGAGCAGCCACGGCAGCATTTTCATCTCCAACATACAGCCAGTCCCAAGCATTGCTTCCTCTGTCTTCAGAAGACGACATGGTGTCAAGCTGCTTGGATAAGATATCAAGGGCATCTTTTAAGGTTGGTACACAGCGAACTCTCTGGGGACCCAAAGCAAAAGTGAGAAAGGAAAACGCTTTTCGTTTCTGGATAGCTTCTTGCCCTAAGGTTTTTCGTTTGTGGGCACCTTTCTTCTGTTGCACGACAGCTTCCTCGCATCCAGTGACGAACAGAATAGATTGTTCATTGAATATTTTAAGACGCATGGATATCGTTTCTGAAAGGGCGACAGTTACTGGCGGATAGAAAGACAGGGTTCGTGACTTTACTGCACCATCGAGGACAATGGATGAACCTGCAGCAAGGAGATAAGGGTGCCAGTCAACGATAGTCTGGGTTTCAATGCAATCGTGTACCCATTGCCCAGCAAGACACGGGAGATTAAGTGCCAGTGCCTGCATATACTTCGGCCGTCGAGAATGTTGATCTGTAATTAAGCATGTGAACCCTGTATGTGCGGCATCACCAGTCAATATCAATGATTCCTCATTCTTAGACGCTTCGGGTTTAGAAGAGTCTAGGGATAGCCACGGCAACGGCTCAAATAGCTCATCAAAACCTTCCCGCAGGATCCAACCTCCATTCTCAGATAGTGCTGTCTCGATTTCCTGTCTTGTCTTCTCATTTCCCGTATAAGAAAGAGCAAAAGCCATGCCCGAGAATAGGCGGTCTTTCTCTAGTCCAACCGCAGGTGTACGTGGAGTACGAAAGCTGCGGCAGACAACACTCTGATCTATTGATTGGTGTTCCCACGGAAAAGAGTGGCTTATCTCAGTATTAAAGGAATAGGAGCGATCATTCAAACGCGACCAGAGCGATTTATCCAGATAGACATCAGATATAGGCACGCAAATAGTTTTTGGGCCCCTGCTTCCTTTCGGAGGAAGTTTGGTTATCCTTTGTTTCAAGAGGACTGAGGAGAAGCCGTAGACATCTGTTATCCGTGGCATAGTTGTGTCTGCTGCCTGTTTCTGCCTATGCTTGAATCCAACAACATAGTGTGGGACTTTAGGTGCGTTGGCATGGTTGACTTTCACAAGCTCACCGATATTTAATTCCAGTCTCTTGACCCCGCGATCGTCGATTTCTTCTGGCTCTTCAGCACCTTCGAAGTGGACTTTAAAACGAAGACCTGAAATATGTTTGATGGTTCCAACGCAAACAGCGGGATAATATCCAGGGGGCCGGCCATTGAAAAATGCGAATACATTATTTGGGGTTTCCACTTGTTTATTTGAATCTGCTAAGTCTAGCTCGGAGTGTCTTGCCATAGAACTTTCATCCGTTGGTATGGCAGCCGAGCTAGTTGTTACAGACCTTGAATCACCCCGAGAAGAGGAACTTGGAATGACGACTGCCTCAAGTGTTTGATATTGTTTGCGTTTTCGCGAAAAATCTTCTTTCTTGGGCCGGCTTTTAGGAGTAGAACAGGGTTGCGGCAGTCCATCATCTTTAGTAGGCTTGGGAGGGGAGCTTTCAATATCCCAAACAGTAGCGTCGTTGTGATCAGTTCTGGACCGTGGGCGATAGCTAGTGGTATATTCTGGGGGCTGCGAGCTCGATTCCCTTTGCTCACTATCGCTCTGTGCTATTTGAGGTACTTTATTTATAGAAGCTCCAAAACCAGCAAGCTCATCAAGTAGGCCGGAAGCAGACGGCCGAGACGGAGTCTGAATACTGTTACCATTATTCCCTCTTCTCCGTTTGGTGGGACTAGAATCGTCAAGGGGCAAAATAGACCGGATATAGCGGTCATCTTCGGTTAGTAGCCCAATTTCTTCTGGACGGACTTCTGTTAAAGCAGATCGCGGAGATTCATCTGAAGCTATGTCTGTCAGAGTTCTCCGCCGGCGCCCGCTAGGGCTGGAAAATGTATTGTGTGAAAGCCGAACATTATTACGCTTCGTTGGAGCTTGAGAACGGCTTGGTTGAAAACGGGCAAAGTGCTTGGACGGCAAAGATCTCGGTAAATAATCTTCAGCTTCAGCTTCAGCATCACTGACCATTTCACTGTGCTGGGTAGAGTGGCGTTTGGCTGTCATTGATACGGCAAATGACAACTTTTGAGTTGGAAATGTGGTTTCAGGAATCGTTGTCTGATAATTGGTTTGATATTGGGTTGTTTGGGTAGGAGTTTCAAGCACTTGAGTCACCATAGAAGAACCGTTCATAACATTTTCCGCATTGAGTCCAGGGGTTCCATTGAACGAACCTAAACTAGCAGACGGGTGAATCGAACGAATTGCCTCATTGGGGCGCGAAAAGGGTGATTGTGTTTTGTGGTCTGTATCCAGGGGGGAATCACCGTCTGTGCCAATTATAGTAGCGAGTTGATGTGATACCGGTGGGTTGGCCCCTAAGGTAATCTCCGTCGTAGAGTTTTCAGTAGGTTCCCCGGTAGAAGATACTTGACGAGAGAGGTTGTTGTGGATTCCTAGTCCTGCGTTCGCATAGGATTCGACTGGGGAAGTGTGCATTATCGCCACATGACTTCCATTAGAGACTGGGATTATATTGTTTTCGAGTTCAAGCACATTGGACAGCGCATTGTGTGAAGATTGGAGGGGCCCAGTCTCGAAATTCTCTTTATCTTCTTCGCCAAAAATTTGTGAGCGCTGTGAACCGCGTGGTTGAGTTTGAATCTGCATCTCTTCTTCTTCCGTCTCGACTTCAGTTTCTTCGTCCTCGCCCGCATCCGTGTCGCCTTCTCCATAAAATCCCTCGGAAACTATTTGCAATCCAATTTTATTACCTAGAGCAATACTAACTTGCACAGGGGGTGGAGATGATGGAATCCCTTTTGAGCTGCTTCGATGGGAGACCCTTGTGGGAGCAGTGATAGCCTCGAATTGTTTTCTGACTTCAATTTCTGTCCGCCGTTGCCTGATGCGGCGTCCAATAGGCGATTCGAGTTCTTGGAAAACATCTGATATTATCCCAGTGGTCATCTCCTCGACTGTGGCGAGCTGCGGTCCGTGACGAGCAATCCGATTGAGACGCTCGGCTTGTGATTCTTTCATCGACACATAATTGTGCTCTGGCTCCGCTGGATCTGTCTGAAAACTCGGGGAGCTCAACAAGGTTTCTGAAAAGAGCTTCGCGTTTGGTCTGTGAGGTTGAATTGGAATGTTGGGCGAGGGCATATCAGAAAACGGATCGAGGCCAGCACGATTAAGATGGTCGCATGGCGAGGGATTTGGTTGCGTAGCATTAAAAATCTGACTCAATGCCATGATGGATGAAGGATTGTTGTCATCTTGGCCGAACGGATTACGTGGTACGATGGGAGTCGTGATATCGGTATGTTTTGGTTGACTACGGCCTTTTTCTACGGCAGGCGTAGTTTTAAATCGTTGTGACTCGGGAAATGGCTCGAATTGCATGGGTGAAGAGTTTCCAATCTCCGTAGCCTGGTCATCGCGGGCTTGAGCATCACTCCCGCCTTCCAGCTCTCGATCAATATGGTCCATGCCCAGAAACAAATCCACATGGCCAGTATCGCCTTCCATAAGTGTCATTTGTGTCGTGTCCATATCTGGTTCCTCATTTCCATGGGCACGCTCTGCCTTGGAATATTCCTCGTCTAATTTCTCGTCTTGGAGGAACTCTTGATACACCGACTGTGAAACCGGTTGGGTATCCCCAACCTCACTCGCTGCGTGTGAGCTTACCCCATCTCGTTGTTCCGGAACGGTCTTCCAGGATACATCCTGGGAAGAGAACGGTTTTGCCATTTTTGTGTGATTGACTGAGTGAGGATGGCTGTCTGAGGGCCGTGTAAAGCAAGTGGTAGCGGGGAGGGTAAGGGACTTTGAAGCCACTTCTAGGGAAAAACTAGGTTGGTTTCCGAGCTTCCCATAGTCAGAGATGGCCCTACGGGCATTAGTCCTAGACGACAAGTGCTGCTGGAAGCTGTAGGCTGTTTGCTTATATTGTCGTGGTGCTCGAGAATCCTATGCAAGTTGTCGACACGACATTTAGGGCTCAAATCTTAAACCGACAGGGATCTCGCGAATCACTTACATTCGCGCTCAAGGCCAAGTGTTTCATATAACTCAAGTCAAGACTGTCTTCCTGCGTTTCCATCATCCTTCTGCATGGCAAAGGAAAGAGAGAGTGCCGTCCCGAAGCAGAATGGATGTTGGGGTGGAAGGGAAGCAAAGCTTTCTCATGGACCCGTGTATAGAGCGCGACCCGGAAACACGCGAACACGCTCCCAAGAAATCTTAATTGCCTCCTTCAGCAGGAATGACTATTACTTGGTGAATTGATGGCAACCGTATAATTGTTTAATATGGTCTTTCAAATTCACGTTTTACCCTTAGTCAATTTACGCGGAGTTTAGATAGAATTTTTTGTAAAAGTACATATCAATTCAAGGCTAAAAGTACAGGATATCATGACTACATTAATCTCTACTTCGATTGGGGACCCAGCGCTTCACAGCCATTTCCCGAACCTTATAGCTCTGTAAAAGATTTCCAATATCTTGGTCCCGAGGGTCGATACAAGGCGGGGGGATTTCCACGAAGCAAAGTATCAAAGTTTTCTTCACTTGTGCTTGTACTCGATTCACGCAGTGCAGCCACCACCATGTATGCTTCTGCTTACTAGCCACCATTTTGCGTCGTTCCTCAGTCTCCTTCCAGTACGGATGGCTGTATGAAGGCATCAAGGTCACACCGAATTCAGCATGCGCAAAAACAGGACCACGATTATAGAGCAGGAGGTCCACTCCGAATTTGACTCCGGAGCGAACAACCCACCCAAGAGAGCGGAAATGATGACATGCCACATAAGAAACCATGAACCGGTCATCGGGTTCCAGCCTGGACATAGGATCTCTGGGTGGGTAATATGAATGTTGACGGAAGAGCGCGAGGAGGTTCTGGGGAAGCAAAATAGAATTGTGGACTTGATCATATATTTGAAGAGTCCCAAGAGCGTATACGAGAAAAAAGGCATCTTCAAGTGAGAGCTGGAGATGTTCCTGATCCTCGATTTCAGGGGTAACATCTGAATCTTGGACACGCTTGTTGAGCGGTATCTCGTTCACTATGGGTGAAAAGTGAACAGACTTTCTCCTGGGTGTAGCCAGGGTCTGATGCCCGCTAGCAGAGGTAGTACCACCGTTTGCAACAGGGTCTGGAGTTGTCACCAACTCAACTATTTCACGGTCATCTACTACTGGAAGAATATTACCAGTAGATGATTCTGCGGGGACACGAGGAACAACTGGGGACGACCCGTTGGCTAGCTGACCCTCGGCTCTGAGCCGCTCAGCCACAGCCTCTTTTTCTTTTTTGGCTCTTTCTAGCTTAAACTCGCGTCGCTCTACTCTCCTCTTCCGCGTTATTTCCTCATTGGTATTTTTACCGTGGAGGCCTTGTTTCTGTTTTTCGCGCTCCAGCCAGGTGGGCTCACTTCTACTCAAAGTACCTTTACCGAAAAAACCCATTTCCCACAAGGCACGGATTGCAATGGGGTCAGTTACATGAACTGATGAAGTAGCGACATCGAAATAAGCCGAAAAAGTCAACTTCGGGGGAGAAGATATGAAGTATGTGAGGTATGACAGGGCGATGCTAATCACAGATAACGGATTGTGGGGTATCAAAACAGGTAAAGGGTGGATATTCCAAGGCAGAGGAAATCGATGGATGTGTTTGTAGTTGGGACGACGGGGCCTGGGCTTAGCCCCCTCAGCTTGAGTTTTCAGCCTTGCTGAGCCTTCTACAGCTTTTTCCACCATGTTTGCAGTACAGAGTTCAGTTCAGCAGAAGCAACTAGAGTAAAGTGGTATTCTTAACCTTTCAAACAATAGTTAGTACGGCAACTAAGAACAGGCAAAATGGAATGAATCCCATATGGTTCAAGGTAAATGTCGCTCAGATACCGTTGTAGTCATTAGAGCCATCATGGAACAACAGCTAGAAATCAAAGTTGCTGTTGTCTAGGCACTAAATACGATGTCATCTTCGCGACAACTTGAACAAGTTCACAGTCACAGTGAACTCCTGTCAAGCAATTAAGGGTAGGTAAGGGAGAGGAGAACGGGAAGCTTACTATTTCAATGTGCCACACATTGGTCTTCTTCGCATGACTTTATCCATAGTCAGGAACAAGTCTGATGGGAATGAGCATAATATTGCCAAACATGCAATGTCTATAGCATTGTTGCATGTGGTGAAGAAGTGTTGTTGGTGAAGAATGCAAGAACTTTCCAAGCTTGAGGTTTCTGTGGGTGAAATTTTCAGGCACCCGGAAACGGAAAAACGTAGCCCCGGCTGAGCTGGAATGCGAAAATTAATTTATCCCAATATTCCGAAGCTGCAAAGAGAAAAGAATTCCGGATATCACCCAATCCAAACCCTCTTACACTCCATTCAAGTAGGTTAAACTATCCTGTGGCTCTCTCTTGTGCTATTTCTGATTGTGATTCTGCCTAGGATGCATTTGATGTACGTTCTCGACGCGGAGGGAAAGCGAGTGTATACCTTGAAAAAGGTGCTCAGCGGTCAAGTCACCAAGTCAGCGCATCCAGCCAGATTTTCTCCCGATGATAAATACTCCAGGTACGGAATTTGAACCAATGTGGCATTTGTGGCTGCTCGAAGAGTATTTGATCGCTAACACCTTGTGCTCAATCTACAGACAACGATACACCCTCAAGAAGCGATATGGCCTACTTTTGACACAACAACCTGGTATGTAAAGCCAGGGATAAACCCCCAAATTGCATCAATATACGAATGAATCGCTCGCTAACCTAACGCTCTATATTATAGAACCCAAAGTATAAAGTGGTGCGACGTAAAACTGGCGGCGAACGGCGTTTTTATATTCCAGGATTTCTGAGCAGCTTGGGGGATTTCAAGCGGTCGTGGGATTGAATTATTATAAGATCTTTAAGACCCAGGAAAAATGGCATCAGTTGTTCATTTGAAACCAATTATGTGATGATTACAATAGCCGGATAATGGACTGATCTATTTTAACTATTTTATTTTTTTTCTATCATTGACCTGCACAAAAACAATTTTCATAAATCCGTAGATTGTGTGTGGTATAAAGAGAACATAGCAAGTATATCACTGCTTATCGCTTTTTAGAATTGACAGTCCGCCCAGCGCCCACCTTAACCCTCCCGCCAGCCCTCTGGTTTCTCTCCCCGCTCAATATCGACGGTAAATAATCGGCATCCATAAGATCTCGTTCTTTCTTCTTCCGCCTCTTATCTTCTGCAAGAGCGCGCGTATGCTCCTTTTGATCCTCGGCCAATATCAAGCTATTCCCCCATCCGCTTTGACCACCTCCTTGCCCAATCCATTTCCCGTGCGGCGTACCAGCAACGGGCTTCGGGACGCTAAATACATTCCCTCGATTATTCCACTGCATATTTTTCTTCAGGTGTATTTTGAACACTCCACGAGATGATGTAGAGCATGAGACACGAGTAAGAGTGGGCTGTCCACAACGTGGGCAGAACTGCTTGCTCATATCTCGCGTAGTCAAAAAGCATCCGTGGCAGCGAAGAATGTAGGATTTTAGTTCGCGAATTTGCTGCATATTGCTGGCTGAAAGAAGATTGAGGTTCATTTGTAGAAGGACATTTTGCATGGCAAAATCTCCCGTGATGGTAGCCACCTGGATTGATTTCGATTCGATGGAAGTGGTGGGTTGGTTCGCATCGCGTGCTTGTCGTTTTTTCATGTTTGACGGTGTGATCCAGCCGTCCGGATCCGAATCCGATTCATCAATAAGGTCAGAGTTGTGATCGCTATCCTCAGCATTGTCATCGTTACCAGTGTTCTCAGTCAGGTCAGCAGGTGTTTCCGTCGCAAAAGTCGATGATTCATTCTGGTCCTCATTTAAAGCAGTAGTGGCTGTGGTGGTAACATCGTCTTTTGCCAGTTGAGCTTCATCGACAAACGAAACTTTTTTTAATTTCCCACTGACATTTTCCACGGGGTCGTCCACTTTGATTTCTTCGTCCTGTACTTCGATCTCCTTTGTTGCATCATTTGCAGGTACGGTTTCTGCATCTTGTGGCTTACTAGCCAGGTGGGCAGGCGGTTTCCCGTTTAACCTCTTCTGTCCAGGTTCTCGTCTTAGTCTCCAATCACCGCAATTCCGTTCACATTCCACTTCGTACGCGAGCGCCAAAATCTCCAGATCATTCTTGCTCAACACCTCTCGATCCCCAGTCTTCTTTGCAAATTCAGCAACAAATCGAAGGCTTTCTGGTTTTGGTGTCCGCTGGATTAGGAAAGGAAGGTATAGCGTTTGAATGCGAGTCCGGGCATCGGGATCACGTATTTCGGATATAATCGACGGGGTGGTGAGAAGGGCATGGGATTGGGAGAGGAGGGTGGAAACGGGAGGCACGTTTTTGATCAGAGGGCCGGCATCAAGAATAATGGTATGAATCGGTTTGGCGGGCTCGCTAGCCCCCGCAGCATGGGCCATTTTTATTTTATTTTTGGAAGTCTTTGATGTATTTTATCTCCTAATGTTGTCAAGATCTGGTGTGGAGGGACAAAAAAAATAGTTATTAGTATAATAGTTGCCCGCAAGAATGAATTTCTAGTAGTGGGTCTGTGCGATAAGCTTATCTTAGTGTCCCCTATAACCAAGTCTCCTTCACCTTCTAAAATAACAATTAGTTACCTTTGGTTGGTTCATTGTACGTCGGCTAGGCTAATAAATTATTTTCAGATACGTTAACTATTCAAATTCGTATTCCAGCTAATACCAATAATCTAGATTTATTCATAGCTAAATTAATACTCAGTATATATATGAGTATATCTCCCCTAAATATCTGACTTAGTTAAGCTCCGAAACCTATATATATCCGATAAAATCCTCAACCCACAGCGTGAGGGTACAAAGGTGGTAGATGATCTGCCTAGGTGAAACTCTGGAACTCCCGGTCAACTTCCTCAAAATAATCAAGGAACCCCTTGAACAGTTTAACACCAAGTCCTGGGTCCAGGCTTCCTGTGGTGGCCCTGATACTGTGCATGCTAAGCTGTGGAATTCCGGCATCAACAGCTCTCATTCCAATGCGTGCACTAGTCATCGGTCCAATGGTTCCACCGCTACGACTATCGTTTCTAATCTGGAAGACTTGCAAGGTAGAACCGCATTTTTCTGCAACGCGCTGCAACAACGCTGTGCTTACACTTTCGGTGGTCATATGTCCATTCGGGTCGGCGGAGATGGCAACACCAACATTCAGTCGGGGGGAGTGGTTTTCCAAATACTGGCCCAAGAAATTGGGGTTGACGGAGTGGATAACATCGGATGAAACGAAGAAACTGTTGGCAACAGTTTGAGAGAGAATATTAGGGCCATACGAATCAGCAAAGGTCTCGGTGATTCGTTCGATCACGCTGCTCATGAAGTTGGAATTCGCGCCTTGGCGGAGTAAGCTTCCGATTTCCTCGTCGTCAAACATACCCACCATCTTGATGATTCCAGGAGATGCTGTATCTGGAGACGAGATAAGGGCTTGATGCGCGCTGTAGCAGCAGAGCTTGTCGTCAATGCGTCCAGCAAAAATTAAATCTTTCTTCAACCCGCCAACTTGGGCTGGCTGGATATCAAACAATTCAAGCTCCCAGTTCACAATATTATCAGTATTAGATATGCCTAACTCTTGCGCAATGACTTGAACCAGGCCCTCGGGTTGGGTGGAGACAAAACCGCGGGCGCCGAATGCAGTCGTCGCATCTTCTTCGGGTGTCTGGACAACTTTAAAGAGGTCCGAGTTATCCACTCCGATGATTGGGACCATCTGGGTCTCCTTGTTGAACGGGCCATTGGCAGCGCTACCAAAGTGTGGTGCGAGTGTAGGGACTCGAGCGATTGGCCAATCCAACTTGACTAGTTTTGACTCTACTCTGCCAGAAGATGGATCACGGACCAAAACGCGACCACCAATTCCAAGATCGCGATCCCACCAGGTTGAATTCAGGCCACCGGCATACGGCGCAACACCCAACTGGACAAACCCAGCTTTATTATTGAGCTTGGAGACGGGCTTCAGTTTGGTGCATACAGCATCAACATGGCCCCCGATGATTCCGAGACCGTTGCCA
This sequence comes from Myotisia sp. PD_48, assembly GCA_032988175.1. Classification (NCBI taxonomy): domain Eukaryota; kingdom Fungi; phylum Ascomycota; class Eurotiomycetes; order Onygenales; genus Myotisia; species Myotisia sp. PD_48. The sequence goes on from JANTQB010000009.1 coordinate 269,584, forward strand.
GACTTGTATTCTTTGCCAACTATAAATGAGATTATGGCACTGTCATTTCGGGTAACATAGTATCGGCCTCCGCGCTTGAGTTTGGAAGTCCACACCTCGCGTTCGGTGAGTTTGGTGAAGCCGTGTGCTTCGAGATCGGAAGCAAAGCCAGCGACTGCATGGAAAACAGTTGGATGTGCGGTCATAAAGTCACAGAATGGCTTGGTGTAGGCTTCAGGCTTGAAAGTGGTTTTGGAAACATTGCCGGCCGATATTTCCTGGGGGTGTACCTGTGTGGCTGGTGGTGGGCGATGGGGCATGTCCGAGTATGACTCGCTGAAAATCACCTTCTTCGTCATTATATCTGTCTATCTCTCTAAAGGCTGAAGATGGGATAATAATAACAATAACAGTAACCAAGAAAAGACAAATTAGCTGATAGTATTGCTTGGACGAAACAGAAAGTTGTAGTGAAGTGGTGCACACAGGGGAGGGAGAGAGTTGAGACTCGGGGTAAACAAGCGGGGACTTGCTCGCAATTTATAAACTTCAGGTGATGGGGAAGAAGCCAACGAGCTAATACTGAATTGTTAGTTAAATTAGTTAGCTCTCGAGTCCGGCGCCAACCCCCAGCTTCCGTGACAGGGCTCAGCTATGACGGCACCAGTCCAAGGTGATACAAGCACAAGCACTAATATTTGGATGTTGACCAGCCCAAATATTTGGGCTGATCCAAGGAAAACCCAAAGCCTGCAGGAACCCGTCATCCCAGCCACCCACCCAGGAACAGAATTTAAAAAAAGGAGCAACTGATGTTAGTTCTTCATGGTAATGTGAAGATAATTAATATTTAACTAGTGCTGGTACGTCGGAGCAGACCATCTCTATAATGGCCTCAAAGTTTTTCAGCAATTATTTCCGTATATTAAGAGTGACTCTCCTCGCCATGTTTTTCTCATGGCCTCTCCTGTAACGCATCGGAGATCCTTCAAAAATAGCTGGTTGCGACGCAATATTGTGCTTGCAGCAGTTGCCATACTGAAACGTTTCCGCCCACGCCAGTCATCAGTTCTGTTCCTTACTCGCCGAATATGTGTCAAATATGGTCCATTTCAGCATCTTTCCTCCGCCGAGACTATGCAACTAATTGCATCCAACACATCTATACCCGTGCCGAAGATTTATTGTGCCTTCGAACGGAAGGGTATTACCTATATCGTAATGTCTTGTGTTGGGTCAACGACAATTGGTCACAACTGGTTCGAGCGACCTGATCAGTCTAAGGCGCTGCTCTTGGAGCAGCTAAGGGGTTATATTGAGGAGATGCGTGCATTAAAACCTCCAGTACCTGGAGTAGTTGGAGGCATAAACGGCTCAAAACTCTATGATCCGCGGCTTCCTGATGGTGTGCAAGGTTTCGGACCATTTGATACTATTCAAAGCTTCCATTCTTTTCTTACAAGTGGGATTAAAATGTCCTCGGATGGATTGCCCGACATCAACGAATTACTGACATCGTATAAAAATTCACAATTCACGACATGTCTAACGCATGGCGATCTGAACAGCGCAAATATTCTTGTTGACGGGGAATAATTGTAGGAATTGTGGACTGGGACACTTGTGGCTGGTATCCAGAATACTGGGAGTACACTACAGCTTGGAATGTCAACCCTTATAATATGTTTTGGAGGGACGAAGTAGGTAAATTTCTTCAAGAATATCCAGAGGCACTAAGGATGGAGGTGATACGTCTTACATATTTTGGAGACTTCTAGGTCTCATCTGATCAAGATGTCTATCTGCATTTCTATCATTTACGGAACGATCTCCTTTCTCTCAATAAGGTCAAAGGTTGGAACAGTTCCCGGTGGAAATGGCCCTGAGCCGTCATATCGTCTTTGCTGCCGCTTTTCTCCAATATAATCCTTAGCACTTTGCTCGATTATTGCCCAGTTCGTAATACGAGTGCCCAAGCTCATCCCATCAGCTTCTAGCGCAGTAACGGCATCCCTTACCTAAATTCGACACGTCCAAGCTGGGTTATTTTGCACAAGCGGTACCGCATCTAAGGTGTTGCGTAGCTGCGCGCTATTGGTGACTTTGGCAATCATAACCCGCCCGAGAAGCATACTGGTCTGGATGAGTGAGATATCCAATGCTTGGTACACCCAATTAAACTGGGTCGGGTTGTTTGGGTCGAGTTGTTGTTTTACGTGATAGCGGTATCCTTTCCCGCCTTCTACTTCTTCTTTGGGTCCAACGATGATGGCCCAATGATATGTGTTTGGATCCTGTCCGCCTCGCGCGTAGAGGGCGACATAGACGCGATCTTTATTGGCCGCCGACATAGTTATAAGAATCGTGAACGGAACTTGCGGGTGGGATATCTTTGATTAGCAGAGCTATAAGGCTTTAATTGAGTGCTGATTGCTGTACTTAGAATCTGGTATGCACTGGGCCGCCTAGGAATTTACTTTGCTTTTGATGAATGATTGACTGGTGTAAATAAGGAATGTTAGTCTTGTTAAATCTAAACTTGGGCTTTGTAGGGTTTTTAACATTCGGATAGTTACGACCAGGATAGGCCTTGGTTCCCGAGAATTCCCTTCCTGGGGTAGATTCTTGGTGTTTCGCCTGAATGAGCCGGAATTTAAGCAGCTACATTCCTACATAGAACAGGAATAGTAGCATCACCAATATTAATTCCTCATTTACTCATGTGCGGAGTACGGAATAGTTAGCTATGACTATATGTGAAAACAATACAGAGTATTACAGATACCGGTTTAGCATGCTTCAGCCTTTGCTGGACCCTACGAACGCATTCCAGTTTATCTTGCCATTCCGACAATCGGTAGTAATTGCAGGACCTTCGGTGGAAACCACTTCGCGTCCGTTTCTCAGGATCGTGATCTTGACGGCGCCTCGCTGTCCGTTAAATGGGACATTAAAATGGTGGATTCCGGCTGCCCGGGGCCGGAATTTCGTGATGGTTGCATTTCCAATCTGTACATCAACGTCGCTAGCTGTTGTAACAGCGGCTGTGAGAAACACCTTGTCTTCTGAAACAATACCCGGCTTAAGGATTGGCTGGCCTTGCCCAGGATTGTTGCCAGTAGTGCCACCGTCATCGCAAGCCTCGCTCGGGTTTCGACGATACCAATACGTGATGATGTCTTCATGTGGAAGCAATCCCGTCGAATTACCTGACTTGTAGGCTTTGATGAAATCGGGTAGCAGAACCCGCCATGCATCGTGCGGATACCCAAGGATATACTGCTGTGCACCCGATGGAATTCCAGCTTCATGAATTGGTCCAATATAGTGCGATTCGCCATAGTCGTTCCATGTAATAATCTTTAAATGAAGCAAGAAGTAAGGGAAAAGGAACAAAATTATAATACCCCCAACGAGTAGAATCTATCCAATTTATATTCGAGTAGATGGCTTTGCTTACCTCTATCATGTTCGGCTGCAACTCGATCGCCTGTTGCCAGCGGTCAAACCACAAATCATCTCCTCGCCATAACCAGTTCTTCTTCCACTGTGGTAAGTTGGTATAAAACCATGGTGATATCGGCATCATGTAAATCTTATCCCCAACAGCCTCCATCCACTTACGATCAGATTCTGAACTTTTAGATTGCGCTCCAACGGGCCACGCATCCCAACTGAAAGCACCATCGACCTTGTCTAATACCTGCTTAAACCCTTCTGGCCCAAGACTTGTCCAATCTGGCACGAAGAAGCAGCCAGTAGCTTCCCTGATGGATGGCCAGTCGTCGATATTTTGCACTCCCTCAAAGGTGGAAACTAGAGGTTTGTTCTGATAAACGAATTGTGCAGGGCTACCTTTATATTTGTTGATCGTCTTTATGACCCGTTCCTTAGGCCAGGGGCCTGCTGAGAGGAAATCGAACGATATAAACATCTTGAAATCGCCCAACTCTGAGGCAGCTTGATATGCCCTGTCAAGAACCTGCTCGGTGTACCCGTCCTGCGGTCCAATATTCAAGGCGAATCCATCGATTAGGGCATTTTTGGCAAGAGTTATGTCCGATTTCCAGTTTTCGACCGAAACTGACTGGGCGTTCCCTACCTATGTTCCGATTTAGTGTACCATGCTCAACTGGCCTCTGACGATGAATTAAAACATCAATCAGAAATGAACTCACCATGTAGTGGGCGAATACCGACTTCGGTCCCCGAGCCGCAATGGCTCCCATCACTGCCATTAGAAGGAATAGGAATTCGAGATCCATCGCTGATTAGAAGTTTTGCAGGAGACTTCCAAGTGATGGCAGGAGATCAGAGCAAAGCGCACGTGTGCTTTGTTCGAGGGAGCGCCTCGACGGATGATACGATGCAAAGAGGGAAGAAATAGCAGAAGAAAGTTCCTGCTCGATGCCACGCCAGCTCTGGAGAGAGGAAGGAGCAAAGTTCAAACAAAGGATAACGACGCGTTTTTAAATGCCCCCGGCGGGCACAAAGGCTTTGTTCTCATCTGTCTGTTTGTAACTGTAGCTGGTTTGAGCTGTTGGGTATGAAAAGAAACAAAAGAGGGGGGTCAAGATGTTTGTGCATCCTTGTCGTTGTGACTGTAATGTTGGTGTTTTGAAACATCCAACTGATATGATCGATGCACTACAGGGGTAAATGAAGTTGGGTCATATTAATAGCGAATGAATATTTGATGGATTTCGCCAGAAGTGGGAGAACATGTTAAAATATCCCTCAAGCACCAGAAATAAATGTCATGATAGGGTCGTTCTAGTAGGATGCATTTTAAGGATCCATTATTGCCTCTGGCTGATGAGTGACACAAAGAACGTTGAAACCGACCCCATTCAATAGTTAATTAAGTTGGTGGGTGTTAGAGAGTTTAATAAGATAATTTATCATCTTAGTACAGTCATCATGATTATCCAAGTCACCTTGCATGAATTATCGTCCTTTCGCTATTGGTAAATTGCATTGTGATCGATTCGAAGACGATGGTACATGTTTCCAGGATGGATAACTAGTTAGTTCTTGCAGAATTAAATTTGGCTTATGACCAGTATTATTAACTAAATTCTGAAATTTAGATCTGTTAGATCAAGTAAAACAAAAGGAAGAAATCAAGTAATAGGAACAAAACAGCCGACCTCTAGACGCGCCTGGACAATTTTATATGCAGTTGAAGCTTTTATGAATAGGGAAAATAATAGCAGGGGTAAAAAATATAAGAAAGAGGAGGGGATTAATATGAAACTGTAGAGCCGGTTATGGGTGACGTAAAAAAAGAAAGGAAATCCAAAATGGGAATGAATGAAGGGCAATTATTAGTGTAATATATGCAATAATAGTCATCGATAACGAGTTTTTTTTGTTCAACTATCGTCGGTTGAAATTGAGATATCGGGACTACATAGCAATTATTCGTTAGCAGGGTATATTTCGAAATATAGAAAAGTAGAAAGATAGAATAACTTACCCCAAGGAAAAGTAAAATCAAATTCGAGCCCAAGAATGCTGCGAAAATACCCAGGTCTCTCCATCGATGATCGAACTGCATGCCGAATACCTTATAGAACTCGTCTCCAACTTTGTATGCACAATATTCGCACATATCAGTTGCGTTTTTAACGAGGTATCCGGAACCTCCGTTGGAAAAGAATTTCTCCATGTACGATCCACAGTCCATTCCAGATGGCGGGGTAAATCGGTTCAATTCCATGGAGGTACACTCAACTGCCCGATCGTGAAGTTCTGTAACCACCATCCCGCTAACAAGACGAGTGAATGGATTCAACTCGTACAGCCAGACACGCCAGAACCTTGGGATCTGTGGCTTGGGAATAGCAACACCGCAGAAAAGAGACATGATGATAATGATAGGTGGGTTCAGATGTACGGCAATGAACGTGCTTGGAGTCAAGGCCGAAACGACCTGTGCCAGCGTGACGGAGAAAACCTCGGTGAGTAGGATCATGAAGAATTGGTATCCTGCTAGATTCGAGGCAGATTGGAAGCCGGGGATGTAGTACAAGAGAAGGAAGAAACAGACTGCACAGATAGCGCTATAGGGCATCTCTGCGAGAACCATAGACAGCGCGAATGGGAATTGCTTGTATGCCTTTGCTGCCGATTCGCGGTAGAAAATAAGACGTGACATATCGTATTTAGGCTCCACCTGGGCAAGAATCAGAGCAGGCAGGACAGTGACTTGGAAAATCACGAAGATGCGGTATTGGAGCGATGTTCGCGACTCGTCGAGGTTGAGGAACGACAAGCCTGTAATCAGAGCTACAGCAAGATGACTGAACAGACGAGTGAATCCGTAATTTGGCGATCTCCAGAATGAAAGGTTGGTTCGAGTGCAAACAACCTTGATCTGATGCCATAGCGGGGTAGCATATTCCTTTTCATTTTCTTCATCAACGGTCTGCCCTGCTGTGCTTTCGATGCGACTAGCCTTTATCTGGGTGATAGTGGCTTTCAAGTTGGCAAGCTCTGGAGATGTCCTCCAAATCTCACCCCAATCGCGACTTCCAATGCGGGGAGATTGACCAGCACCGATTGCATCAAGCATCCATTCTGCTGGATTAGCGTTGGGAGGACAATCAGCGCCATTGCGGTGGAAGTAATCGATCAGAACAGCAGCGTCATCCCCAATATCGCCGAAATAAACACATTCTCCACCACGCTGAAGGAGTAGAAGTCGGTCGAAGTTCTCAAACAATGCAGAGTTAGGTTGATGGATGGTGCAGAGAATAGCTTGGCCAGCGGCAGCCAGTTTTCGCAGGAAACGAACGATATTGAAGGCAGATTGACTGTCAAGGCCAGATGTGGGCTCGTCAAGGAACAGCAACAGTTGGGGCTTAGCAGCTAATTCTACCCCAATTGTGACTCGTTTTCTTTCTTCAACAGACAAACCAGTTTCTGGGTCTCCGATAATTGCATCCGCGAGATTTTCAAGTTCGAGGAGAGAAAGGATCTCTTCGACGTATGCAAACTTCTCGGCTTCCGGGGTGGCATAGGGCTGACGAAGTGTGGCTGAGAAACGAAGTGCTTCACGGACGGTTTGGGTGGGCTCATGAACATCGAGTTGTTCAGCATATGAAGTACCACGCTGGAAAGCAGTGCCCTTAGCGTGACCATCCACGAGAACGTCGCCAGCAATCACTCCAATATTCTTACGCGATGCCAAAACATCAAGGAGCGTGGTTTTTCCTGCGCCACTAGCTCCCATAAGAGCGGTGAGTTTGCCTGGTTGCACATATCCGAACACGTCGCTTAACAAACGACGTGTACCACCCGGGACGGGCACATCATAATTGAGGTTCTCCCAGGTCAGCACAGCTTTCGAGGTGATGTTCAGTTCGGATCCGCCATCATCAGAGCGGTTCTTCTGTCTGGCTTCTCTCTTTTCCAAGAGCTTCTTGTTCAATTCTTTGCGATCATTGGTCTCTTTCGCGAAAAATGTCACGGTTTTGCCTCCGGCTCCAAAGTTGATGACCTCACCGAGGTAAGCATTGGAAAACAAAAAGCCAACGATGAGTACGACAATTATACCCCAGTTTCGCCACTGATCAGAAGTTTGGTAATTAAATGCGAGGCTGAGGTAGTTTCCACCTGGAATAACGGCCGATCCTGGTTCACCTCCAGGTAGAGTGCATACTTGATGGGACATATTCGAATAGCCAGGGCCTGCAGGAATCAATGAGTCTGCTTCACAGGCCATGGTCAATCGGCGAAACTCGTTAACCATGAGGGACGAGAACCCGAGACCAAGAGGGTTGATGTAGAAAAACCATCGCAGCCACTTTTGTTGGCTATGCCATTGGATCAAGTAGCCAGAAGTCAAGACGTATAACGAAATCAGCACAGCAATACCCTTTAGCGCATAGTCAAAGTCAGGGCAAACACAGCCAACAGTTCGGAAGAACAGGGTCATGGCAAGGTAAGCGGTGATAATAACGAGAACGAAAGTGAAGAATGCACCCGCATCCAGCACAAGACCACACATGAAGTACACGATGACACTGAACACGAAAATTTGCACTGATGCAAATGTTAGATCTACCACAATTTGGCCAATCCAGAGGGCACTAGGGCGATAAAACGTGAAGGCGCGGTGCTTGTTGATAATACCCCGACCCATCATAGTTGATGCCAGTTCACCGAAGGCTTGAAAGGCGTTGAAAAGGATCGCAATAAAGATAAGACCACCACGGGTGAAAGCACCCGCGCTGGTTTCAGGGGATTTGAGCCAGACAGTACCGATGATAATAGCAATAACAATGGAAGTGGTCCAGGAGACGACGAGGGAGAATTTGTCCTGCCATTTAAGCAGGAATTGCCTGTGCATCAAGGCCATCACCTGCATATGGAATGGGATACTGTAAACGGATGAAGTGGGGGTGAATTTGCGCTTGGCTTCCTTATGGGCAGTTTCAAAGTCTGCCTGAACTTGTTTCTCCTGGGCAATTTGAGTTCGATACTGGTCCATTTCCTGATTCAGGGACAGGTTGAACTTAGATTGATCAAAGGCCTGGACTAATTGAGTTGGAGTGGAAGGGGCATTTTCGGCATTGCGACCATGTTGATATTCTCTTTCGAACGGGTCTGTGCACCCAGTGAGATAGTCGGGAGTAGTTTGACGGGGTTTTTCCTTGAATCCTAGGCTTTCGAAATATCCGCGAGCTTCATTAATAGGACCAAAGAATATTTGACGCCCGCCATCGATCACCATCACTTTATCGAACTGGTTATAGATGTTTTCCGAGGCCTGGTATAGGGAAACGAACGTGGTTGTTTTGTAGATATTGGTCATAATGCGTAGTGACTTTGCATAATCCAGGGCTGTGGATGCGTCCAGGCCACGAGTTGTGTTATCCCATGCCAATACTGTCGCCGATGTGATCATCATTTCGGCAATACTAACACGCTTTCTCTCACCACCAGAGACACCACGGACGAACGGGTTTCCAACGATGGTGTTGATCGTATGCTCGATATTAAACATCTTCAGGAAAAGATCAATGATCTATGCAAGACACTCTTATTAGCCATATATTACTCCGAGAAACGAATTTAAGGGGTAGCAGAGGTGGATCAAAGTCATACCTTTTGCTTGAATTCGGCAGCTGAAAGGCCAGCAGGGCGCTTCCCAGGAGTCTTAGTGTCCAGGGCAAACCCAAGCGTCTGTCCTACAGTTAGGGTAGGGTGGTGGATGTCATCCTCCTGGTTGTACACGGCCTCACCTCGATATCGTTTCTCAAAAGTGTCGGAGTCGAAAGGCCCGTAAAGCACCTCGCCGTCAACACCAGTATAGCCAAACCTCTGATTTGCGATGACCTTGAGAAAAGTCGTACATCCAGAGGAAGGTCTTCCGAGTACCAGAACCATTTCACCCGGTTTGGCCACACCCTTGAAATCTTTCAGGATTTCAACTTCTTTTCCTTTCTTTCCGAGACCGAAGATTGAGCTAACAATGTGGTATACCGTGCCCGGTAGATTGACGAAATCAATGACGGCATCGGGGAAGGTTCTCACTGTGTTCCTCACCCCACCAATTCCACGTACAGTGAGGCCATCCCAAATCACACCTTTTCAAGTTAAGAGCAATGGTTAGCCCTATATTAAGTTGCAAGGCGTGATTGAAACAATGTCTGCAGGGGTATAGATATATACTTACCAATTCTCTTTGGTCTAATTCCAGCTGCAACTTCTTCAGCGCGGGAGCCATGCAGGGCAGACTCCAGATCAAATTGCACATCCTCAGCGGCTTCTTCAACCTCTGCATCGGTTTTTTCGTGTAGAGCGGTTGAGAAGCGGCGTGAATCCCTCCTGGCTTTTTCTGATATACCAGAGAGTTGCCTATTGAGCAATTCAAATTCTTGTTCGGCTCTCTCAACATCGACTCCTAAGCTGGTAGGCCGAGTCAGACCTTGCTGGTTAGAATTACGCAACTGTTCCCGGTTTCGCTCATAATCGCTGCCGGTGAAAAGGGTTTCGGCATCTGAGCTTTCCGCTGCAGAGCCTGCTTTGGACGAAGACATGTATTCGCTGTTGAAGGTGACAGTTGATTAAGAGAGAGCAGTGAGCATTCCCAAAACCCCACGACAGGGACGAATATTAAAGGGTTAGGTTTATCGATCAAGAGTTGAATGGTAGAGATGCTCAAATTGGTGAAGGAAGTGATAATGAGATCAAGATTATACTACTTGGCGGCAACCCCCCAAGTGTGACAAAGCAAAGAAGAAAAACGTATCAGATCACTATCGATCTGGCTGCTTGAAAGGATTTGGTCCAAGCGAGAGGATGTTGAAGGGAAAAATCCAAAAAAAAAAAAGAAAAAGAGAAAGAATGGATGCTCTGGAATATATTTTAGCCCTCCAAGCTAAGTTATAATAGCAACCTGATAGAACCTTTTTCTGCAAATACATCAACCCCTAGTGAGCCCCACTTCGACCGAAATCAAGGATGGAGTGATACTCTTCTGCTTCTCAAGCAGAATACGATGGAAATTCCGCTAAAATCCGACCCCTCGATCTTCTTACTGGCCCTGAAATGAGATTGTCCCGACAGAAGAAGAAAAAAAGAAAAAAAAGAAAAGTTTGAACTTGGGCATGTTCCGTGGTTAGCAGTCCCACATGGCTCCTTGTAGCATGATGAAGGAGTACCTATTAGGCATAATGACGGGGAGAAATACATCCGGCGTTCAAATTTGCACAGGCACTTCTCGGGTGATGGATGCTTTTCTTTCCTTTTGCCTTTTTTTTCCATCTGATAACCCCACCCGAGCTTGTTGATTTTCAACTGCTAGGGTCGGAATGTTGCTCGCGAAGGCCGTGATGAGTAATTATGACACCGCTCAGACAAAGTATAACTCTGTATGGTCCACAGTAGGGGGTTTCGCGGTTCCTTGCTTCTGTGCCTCCGTTAATTACTCCATTATTTCTGTTCTTTGCATCGATGTTTCGTCTCTTTCGCTTGTCCTTCCCCAAAAGGTCTTCATTAACGCCGGCGTTAAACCCGCCCCGAAATCCCGATCTCGTGCTGGAAACGGGTTAGCGCCTGCCAAGAGTTCGGTTCTTTCCTTTTCGTCTTCTGGCTGCTTAGCTAATGCATGCCCATGACACACGCCCTTCCGCCACCGCACAAAGAAAGCCCGACAGACAGTGTCAAGCAGCGCCCTTTCGACCCGACCCCGACACCGCTGGGTTGAAGAGGGATACGACTGTTGCAACAAAAGGTCCTGATCGACTTCGCCAAGCCCCACCACCCGAAACCCCCTGGAGTGGAGGTTTCGTTTATCTCGTTCTCGTACTCGAATCATATGGCGGGTGGAGAGCCAATCAGGATGTCTCCGCTAATGCTTGATGTCGAGAGCTCTGTGACGCGTCTTTCCCCTGTTATGCTTCTCGTGCATGGAGTATCTACACCGCATTCTGACAATTTGATACGGCCACAACTGATTCAGTTGCTTCATCGTCTTCATTTAACTCGAGCATCAGATGTTCTTTCCATCCAAAAGTGCTCCAAACTCCTCCCCTGAATATGCTCCTGATTTCTCAAAGTATAAATTCGTACTTAGCCCACTTTACGGAGTGGATTTTCGGCTGCTCCGGATGCTTATGGGCGGAACTTGTACGATTATCAGTCCCTTCACCCCCGTGGTTTGTTTTGTGATGAACTTCAGTGTTTCCTCGCAATAACAACGATAGTTAGGTGAAAAGCAGGGAAAGGGAGGAAGTTTAACTCCCTCATCCCGTTTATTTCGTGAATTTAGCTCAATGTACTCTGTACTTACCTTGGGTATCTCGAGCAGTTGACGGGACAACGGACTTCTTTGCACCCGGCTGACAATTTGCCCATCCCCACATATCCATTTCAAGGTGATAAGATCCGATCTTATCATGTCTTGGAGACAGGGTGGAGACAATTCGCACCTTTGCTGTAAATGACGATTGTTTTTGTGACCATAACTAACTTATCCCATAGCCAGAACTCTGTAGGTGGAGCATTACACGGGGTCCCAAAATACCAATATCAATGGCCTTGTCTATTTATAACTCCAACACTCTGAATCTGTCCGGTTTCTGAAGCTTATATGGTGGACTCATGAATCCGGATAAATTGTAGAATATTCCAGGCCTCGGGTTGGTAATTGAGATGGTTGTCTGAGCTCTGTCGTTGCTCCAATGTTGGCTCAAATTATTCCCCTGGTCATAGATATTTTTTATCTTTCGTAATCCAGGCGCAAAAAAAAAAGAAAAAAAAAAGAAAAAGAAATAAAAGGAAATATTGGTTGAAGAAAAATCTTATAGATTGATCAAGACTAGAAGACTAGTAATTGGTTCTAGTACCGCTTCCAATATTGATTTTATTCTGGATCAGGGTGTGGCGCAGGAACTTTCTTTTTTTATTTTTTGTCTGGGTTAGATCAAAAGCCGCATGAGTATCATATATCCTTCTTCCGGCATTTCAGTTTCAATTGACATACTCTTCTCACATAGATTGATAGGAAAGCTTATTCTTAGAATGGCATTATTTACTCCATAGAAGGAGTAAAGCACACTCTAGTCCGGTCCAAATACATGGAAGACCATAATATAGGAGGAAAATTTTGGCTAGATAGAAAATTCAGTGATAATTTTCGGGATTAGAAAGTGATAGCGCCTGCCGGTTATTTGAAAAAAAAATCTCAGAGCTTAACTTAACTTTCCAAATCCTTGCACACATATCATCGAGTCCTAATTGCCCAATCCAATTAAGTTAGAAGGGAGCGCATGGAATTGGTGAGGAACAACCCATAGTATGAGTATTAGTTTATCTGTTGCTCGGGCTAATTTGCGCGGAACGGTCCGAATAATTAAGCCTCAAAACTTTGCCGTCAAGCTTAAACGGACCACGCGCAGCGAAAAAAGTCGGTGAATCATCTAACACCGCTGCACACAGCGGAACGGATACTGACAGGCCTCTGGGTGCAGTTTCTTTCGTGCCAACGATATGAACCAAAGTAGAACCTGGGATTAACTGGTCTTTAATAATCCAATCCATCGTTCTTAGAGAAATAACCCCAGCAAGAGTGCGTGTATCTCTCAAAGCCAATCAATCGAGTAGCCATGGCCCAGTCCGACCAGCGAGGCCACTTCCCAATTCCAACCGCATGGGACGACGATCAGTGCGACTATTACTACCTAGGTAGTCCTAAGACAATAATCAGTTTAGTTTATGCGGTTTACCCAACCAGAAGGCAACGCACATTTGTGCACAGAGAAGTGATCCCCGTACCTGGACCCACAAGTTTCAAACCTTTCTCGAAGTTCTCCCATTCATCTGGTTGGCGGAGCCCGACAGGATGGGGTAGAGGTAGGTACGGGGTAGATACCCATCCAATGGAGCACGGAAAATTCGATCGTCACGAGTATGAGATGTTTTGTTTCTTTCACGGAGAAATGTGGCCTGTTTGAATCCACCATCAGATCACGAAGCCATACAACTATGAAGTTTTGTGGTCCATTGTTTTCTCCGTACTATGAACGTATACCCACTATCAGGAGTCCAGACCTTGGCCAGGCTGGTTGAATAGCCCCTTGTCCATGTTCTTCCAGGACGCAGTATATGCTTTTTTTGGCTTGGAATCAACTGTTCCTTGGAGGTGGTTGGGTCTCAAATAACTCGTGTCGGGAGGGCATCGAGAGGGCAACCCGCGATTAGAAAAGCCAGATGCAACGCCAAGCATCCCCTAAATCTAACTATCTGGCGTGGGTATATATATATCTCAGCCAGCGGCCATCTCAGGTTCGAATTTACCCTCTAAAAACTTTTGGACGTTTGTTTCAACCCTTCCCAAACGATTATCTTTATGTTAGTTGCTCGCTCCTGCGCTCAAATGCAATGTCGTGTTGCTAGAGGTTACTATGTCACCCTATCATTGGCCATCAATACACCAACCACCACTAATAGTACTTGGAATCAAGGCGTGTTAGTGCCAGACTAACTATATTGCTATATACGTGGTTTTCCCGACCAGGGGTTTTCTTTCACCGCTTCAAAGAAAAATTGATCCTTTTGAAGTTTGTCCATACCTTGGTGATCGTGGCTTCTATAGCTCACGGTTCCATTGGATCCCTAATCGAAATGGCATAAGATATCATCAATTCCCCATGGGATCCTTGTTGCTTGGGATCAAAGTTAGATAGTTTTCTCATAATTTTTTTGTGAGAAAACTTCGAGCCAGCGTCCGTTACTGATGCCGAGGAAGCACCGTTTTTCCAGGATGCGCCAATCTTCTTCAAATTCCCGCCACCCCGGCAATTCCAGTTCGTATCACCCCTCGCTGTGCTGTCACGTCTTGTTGACAAAATGCCGGAGTTACCTCATTGATCCTTGGTAATTCTGTCCAAACATATCCAGCCTGTGTTTTCTCGGTTGTAAAGGGGGCGAGAATTTGTATCAGGCGTCAATGCATCCATGGTGGTGGATCTCACCATCTTCGTTAACCATTCGAAATGGCTGGTCCTACTGGGCTATTGCCATACACGAACAGTACGGTAGGTACGTCATTTTATTTGAGTTCACTCAATCTCTCCACGATTTGTAGAATATTTGCTACTGGAGGTGAAAACGACTTGAGAACTTAAATAGTATTTCCCTGATTCCAAATTCCTATATTCTGTTCTATATATTGGGCTCGATTCCCCCCAAAGGTCATCCGCCTTATTCTGCTCTCGATCTGTGCCTCTGCATCTACTGAATTTTGGTTGTTTGAACCACAGCACCTTTTAGTCCATCTAGGTTGCTCGGCCTTTTTGATGATTCTTTGACTATTATACGCTCTACAGCTTAAAATTCTGGCGACCGCTCTACCAGCATGGCAATATCTGACTTTCTCTCTTTCCTTTTCAAGGTAGAGTGCATAGAAGATAAAACTTCTGATCCTCAGACGGCGGGTTCTCGTCCCTATTGGGAACCTTCCACTGACCGGCAAAACTTTCACACGACACAAAAATCAGGCTGGTACCTGAGAGCCCAGGGCGGTAAGATCGTTCCATATGAAGGCAAATTGGACAATTTGCAATATTCAGCCTGCTCTCTTTTTTATCGAAATCTGCCGACTTCCTTTCTAGCTACCCGCTATGACTGTCGAGAAGGAGACACCGAGGATTCTACAATCCATTGGGAGGACTTGACGTTTGAGTACAACAAGGAACACTTACTTTCCATTCTCGACTTCGGCAAAGGGCACCACGTACTTGCTGGGCGAGGCTCCTCAGGCTGGGTCCCACAGCTAGTTCCACTGGCATATGAACATCAGGAGTTCATTCAAACTCCCTATACTCATCTTGCCGGAAACCTTGCACTTATTATTGGCCTCGCTGCTTTTTCCAGCTCGAGTGCAAAAAATACGGAAAAATTAAACGACGTATTACAAACTTCATTCTATCCGCCAACGTGGAATCTACACCAGGTTCATACCCGAAGTATGTATTGTGTATTGGAGAAGTAAAATATCAAATTCGAATTTTCTAACAATTTTACAATCAAATAGGACTAGACCGTCATGGGGTGGTCGTCAAAATCGGACTTGATCCTTATCGATCTGATCCGGAGAAATCGCGAGAGTTGCTGAAGAATATTGAGCGAGGCGTTTATGGACCGCTGATTGAATCTCCGGAGCTGAGCGACCCAGAAAATAAAAATCATGCCTATCGAATGTTGGAATTATCGGGTGTTATGTGAAGCCACGAACAACATTACTTTATCTGCGATCGAACCATTTCAATGAGCAGCGCACGCACCGAAGCTCAAATCTCGCCTTCATACTTCGTTCAATTGGTCCGCCTGGTTTGATATCTATCATTGATATATTTTTACTGCATTTCCAAATTATTATTGGTTTCAACTAGTTCTATTGTTGTCTCGATATTTTCTCTTTTCTCCGCCTGCTCTCCCCGCGAATTCCCCCACACCCGAACAAGCCCCCTGGCTCCATCCAACGTCCGCCTGTGAAATGTTTTCTTTTTTCCCCATTAGCGAGTTTGGGTTTCAGGTAGTTAGCATGACGGAATCATTGCCAATTCTTTGAAACTGCCTCCGTGTAGCGTACCATTACATCCACCATTTCTACTGGTCCCCTGAGATTTATGTATTTATTTGTTTGACTTGAATTTAACGGCTCTCCATATTACCCTATGATGTCACTAGGAAAATGTATCTCAACGTAGTATTTAATATCCGTTTGCTTCTTTAGTTGATGGAGGCCAGAAGGCACATAAAAGCAACTTCTGCCCGTTCAGTTCCTTCATAAAATCATGGCAACAAGGTCGGACATCCCCGCGAGCTCTGGGAATATGCCAAGAGGGAGAATCACAAAAAGAAACAAAACTCCGGAATCTAATCATCTATCAAGAGCGTCATTGGATATCTGGTAAGCGAACCGCAATATCACCTGATTGAGTGATATATCGCACCCAAGGGAGTGATGGATATTGAAGCTAGAGAAAGATCATTGGTTAGTTCGAAAAAAAAAGCGGAAAAATCATAATGACCGAGGAAAAACGGGGGAAAGGATAATGAGGCCATGTCCGATAGAATTCGGCATAACAAGGCTCGACAAAAGAAAGTTGAGGTGGAAGGGGGGTGAAAGAAGAACAAGCAAGTGAGAATTCGATCCGCTGTCAAGCATGGCAATCGTGGCACCTGCAGCGAGAGAAGTTCACTGCTTGGCGAATGCAACATGACGAGCAAGACCCCGAAGAGGAAATAAAATCACCGATCGAATCAAGATGACATGGACAACGGAACAATATTGCAAAACACAAACACGAAGTTCGAACACACCAGTAAACGAGGGGGAAAAACACACTCACTTTTGGTTCTGTTATCTTCAGGTATCTGACCTGAATGCCGCTAGTCGTAAAGTATGGGATCTCAAACTTGACGTTAATAGGTCGTTTCCCTTTCCCGCCTTGTCCTGTCCCACCCATACTGCCCCCGAAGCCACCAGTCATACCACCCCCATGCTCATCATCGCCCTTAACGGATGGTAGACCCAATTCGGCACGCATCAAAAATTCCTTTCCTCCACCGAACTGCTTGATCTTCCATACGATGGCCGATTTTTCTGGAGCATAGTGGACTGTGCCTATGTTAGTGCGGAATCTAGGAGAATCCGCATCTTCGGGCACAGGAACTAAGATCTCGACATTATTGGCCGTACTTCGACGTTTGAATTGTGCTTTAGCCTGGTGGCAGGTTGAATTATCGTAAGCATTGGATATATATTTTGGGCGAAGTAATATAGGAGGGCTTCGTGGAACGAAAAAGAAAAAACAAACGGGGGGAAGAGGGTAGGAGCAAATTGCGAGAAAAGAGAGGAGAAGTAAGGAGGAACAAGGAGAGAAGAAGAACAGGAGGGTGGAAACAAGTCGCGAGAAAAGAGAGGAGATAGCGGAATGAAGAAAAAGAAAGGAAACAAGCTTACCTTCAACATATATTCGATGCGCGAACCGGAATGTGATTCGACGAGACACTCCACCCAGATCAACGGCTTGACTTGGGTGTTCAGTCGGTAGCTCATAAGTTCAAACTCACCGTCTGGTGGAATGAAGCTAATTGTTCGATCATTTTCAAATCGGGATAGCCGGACACATTGATGGAATTTAACATCCTCCATCTCTACCGCTTTTCCCCGGGTAGCTCGACCAGTTGTTTCAAACATAGCCTTGTCATTTAATCCCAGACGAAGTTCTGGCATACCACTGAGATAACATTTCATTTTGATAGCACCCAAAATTTCTGATCGGAGAACATTCCCGTTGGCTGAAACTAGAAGGTTTAATGACTCGATTACGTCTAAGAATACCTCGTTCTTCCGGTAACGTATGCCCTCGCTTCGCCATGAGACAGCATTCGTAACTGCTATCGGCGGCCGTGCCTGTATTTCCAGCTTGTGCGACTCTTGGGTAATATATCTAATATGCAAATGGTTGGGTGAGCAAAGGACATCATTCAAACGGTGAGAGCGAAACCAAAGGATCGAGTCTCGAGGCAGTCGTACTCTTGTAATATCTTGCTTTCTGTGGTCTGTGGATACCCAAAATCCATCATCTCATCTAACAATTCGTATATTACAACAAAGTTGTCTCGGATACTCTCTTCTTCTAGCTCTTTGAAGTATTCTGTAAACACCTCGACAATCTTATGGAGGAATAGCAGGATTTCGGCGGCATTTGTATTTCGTTTCGTTAACGCCAAAAGATAAAGATTGCTATGCCGTATATAGAGATACTTTTTGCGAGAGAACCTAGGTCTCAGCACGAGGCGTTCAAAAAATAAAGGGGGGCGCTCAATAGAATGTGTACCTACGTTGATGCCTTCAGAGGAAAAACAAGGGGGAACGGCGGAACTTTCTTCTTCTGCCTCGTTAAGAAGAATGGGAAACTTTTCGACAGCGGACATTGGGATATCTCCCCTGTAATTCCGGGCAAGAAGAGTCTATGATAATACACAGTGATTAGTTTGAGATTGCAGACGTGTGCTGTCATCGGCGAGTCGAGGGATGAGCTATCCCATACCTTGCCCTTCAGATCGAGGAAGAAAAGAGCTGATGCCATGGTGCTAGACGATTGATTGCTTCGATCAACTCCTTAAATAGATCGTATGTAGGAGACGTTCATCGCATTGAGCGGGGGGTCATGGTGGAGTGGGCGAGAATCGGGATGGGCAAAACAAAACAAAGATCAAGCAAGAGCCTGCAAATCCACCTCGTCAATCCCGCCGGTATGATAGTTCAATACTCAGGGTCCTTTTCACACAATCCTCTTTGTTATAGAAGGAGAGAATAAATGGTGCTTGATGCTGTTTAATTAGGCCTCTGGAATCCGAGCTGGCAGCATGTCCGAATGGGGACTAGCGCAGGGCCCTGATACCGCCTATAAAAAAAACAGAAGCTTCCACCTCAAAATTTCTTCTTCTCTTTTTCTTTTTTAATATCACGCATCCATAAGACAGTGCAAGCCAACAACACCGATTCTTTGGTCTCTGATGGTGGCCTCTGGCTTTCTGCCATGCTGTTTCAGAGTTCTCAATTGCTGTGCCTTGCGATATTGAGATGCGTAGACCAACCCTTGTGGAAGATTTCATAAGAACTGGCCGTGCATTAACGTTTTTTAAAACCTCTAGTTGTCCGGGCGGTGTCAGAGAGATCGTACATTACCCTATCGAGTTCCTAGTGTTGTTTCTATTTCTTTACTTGGGGGGGTTTTTTTTCCTTGGTCACCGTGCTGGCGGGGTGAACCAGCTGTTTAAAGAGGAACTAAATGTCATATATTTAATTGTTAATACAAAATTTTTAAAGGTACAAAGTGATTGAGAAATTATTCTAGACAAAAAAACACTTGAAACGCCACGCCAAATGCCAGAAACCCAAATGTATGAATATCTATACAGGTCGCACAGTTCAGGCACTTGCTCCGATACTAAATCCCAGTGGCTTCAAAATGCGTTCTCTTGTTATCTCATTTGCAACTCGGCCTCCGTTCTGAAAGGCGATAGCTCCTATCACAGCATACATAGCTTGGGTCAATACGGTGTCGATACCTGATTCGGTGAGATCATCGCGCTGTTAAAGAAGTTGGTTAACACCCTTGGATCAAATAAATGCACGCATCTGCTGGCTCAGGCTGGTGAAACCTACCTTTCTCGGTACCCATCTTAAAATATCAACCAATCCATATTTCCTGGCCAGTGTAGCAAAGGCTTGCCTGCTTGTCAACATTGTGCGAGTGGGTCGGGATAGTATTTCTATCCCTTGCAACGGTGAGGGTGTTCCATGCGAATCAGGGCTGATTGATGCGGAATGAGCCGGGGTACTTTGTATGAGGGCCAGAGAGGCTTGAAGGAGAATGATTTGTTTGCCTATCCCGAATTGTTGTCAAAACCAGGGCCTTTCAAAAAAATTTATTGTGACCCCAAAAAAAACAGAGAAGGAAAGGAAACCATACCATGAAAGGCCATTCGATCGTTAAAACCTCTTCTCCCTTGATCAAAGCTTTTATGTGTAATAACCTGCCATTTTACTTCTTCGGACAATAAGTTCGGCCCATTCTCTCCTAGCATCCGAACATAGAATTTATCTACCATAGCAGGATCCGAGTTGTAGGTATATTGTGGTTTATTGGCGCCCCTTAATCTAACGGGAGCCTTCATAGCAGGAGGTGTGTATTTCCATCGCGGCAAAGGGCTCGATTCTGTCAGCTGCTCTTGCGGAGGCTGTGTGGAAGATATTGTTCGTGCTTGCGACTGGGTGTAGGGGCAGATTGGCAAGGTAGTGGTGCATGGTGCACGCCGGCGCGCCGACCGCATGAACCCGGCAATCATCTGGGAGGGAGCTGTCTTGAAAGCCATGGGGAATAGAAATGCCGGCACAATTGGCTCTGGGTCGAGATTGAACAAGCTGTTCCAATATTTGCACGCTGAAAGCCGCAGAAGAATTACGAGAATTAGCGCTAACCCGAATCGGGACAAGCGGATCGTGACTTGCTCCTTTCTCTCACCAAACAGTCAAACAGTGAACCAGAAATCATCTTGTTCAACCACTTAGTAACTATATACAGCTGTACGGGATAATCTGGATTGCTGCACTTTGCTATGGGGGAACTCGGGAAAGATATTTACTTGTCCAGACATGAAGAACCACACTATTACCAACATATCCGGGGCGAAGACCTGTCGAGATATGCACTAAGACACTGATGGCCACCCACCAGCCCTGGAATACCAGAGTTCATCTTTGCCAAAGGAGAATAAAATGCGAATTAATTTCCTGTTTACTCTTCCTGACCGCTGGTTGTACTTGGCTGATGGGCAATGGTAAACAGTCAAAAGGCAAACAAGTCACAACCCTTGTCAACCGACAGCCTCTATGCAGACGATATATCTCAAATCGAGCTACATATTGCAAAATCGGGCAGCAAGATCGCGATGCACAACTCATCGGTTTTCTCTTCTTTGCCCGCTTCCTTTCTTGGCTTTTTTTCTTTTTTTTTTTTTTTTTTTCGCCTCTATCGACCATCATACCGCGTTTGTGATCGATCCCTTCACGACGGGACGATCCGTCTCACGCTCCGTTTATTAATAGTATCAGGGTTTCTCTAGTCGGGGTACCAACCCGATGTATCAAGGAACTTATATGTGGAGTAGAAAGACGTGCTAGACGGGCCTCTTTTATCTATTTTATTGTTTTGTCTTAATTTCTGTACTCCGCACGAACGCAGTTGATGATCGCAAGAAAAACCAGCTTTTTATTCAATATTTTGCGGGGAATATTTATTCTATTGGATTCGGGTTTCGTTTACCAACCTGGGAAAAATGCCAATATTCCATCGGGCAGGGACATTCTTCACCGTATTGTTCAATTAATGCTGTATGTATGCTTTTTTGCTATGCATTGCAGCCGGCAACCGCACACGGGTGAACACATTTACCTACCCGGCCCAGTACAACCTCTCGCCTGGCTGTGCTCCCGCGGATAGAAGTAAGGCGACTGGTCAAACAGGAACCAGGCAATGGGTATTATTTGGCATGCCTATTAGAACCTTTCGGCACCCTGCATACTGCAGAGAATGTTCTATACATTGTTTCTTTTGACCGTGAAATGATAATCAACCTTATTTCATGGCGTTTGAAAGGGTCTGGCCAGCTGTCGTGCATTATATTGGTACTATTTAAGGGAATATGATTTCCGGGTAGTTCTTCCAAATCCATTTTTCAGCCATTCTTGTTTTCCCTCACTATCAAGAAGTTTTGCATTTCTTAAATTGGACTCTGAACAATCTACTATTTTCCAACCTTCTCTCGATTATCCCCGATGGATCACCATTTGAAACTCCAGGGTGAGGGCTATGTCCTCCAGTATAATTCATCCCCCACCACTCTAGCCTCACGACGAAAGCTCTGCTGCGCCAAATCCATCTCAACCATCAAAGTCAACATGGAATCCTCCATCGCGGGCCCTTCGTCACCGAGACCTTTCCCCCCGAACCCACCACCAAGTCCAGCCTGAATCCATGGTAGGAATCGTCCAACGTAAGGCCTAAATTGAGATTGCCCCTTCAGATACGACTAGACTCTTGGAAATAACTTCTCAAACTCGTTAAGTACGTTCACAGATAATATAGCAACTCATCTACGGTCTTATGCTTATGACATATCTTATTTTTGATAGAGACAATAAAATCGGTCGCCTGCTCCAACATTTTCTCATTTTTTGGTCGACATGAATGGGAAGAGTCCCGCTCGTAGGGGCATTCTCAAGATTCATCCTTATCCTGATTCGATATTCCATCCGTTTAACGAACTTATGAGGGAGTTTGCAATCCTCTGCCTTGGGCCGGAGTCTCGGTGCTGTTAGACTACTTAATACTGGGGATTGGGAAAAAAGTCTTTGATTTGATATTTTTTCTATTTTAATAGAATTACCGAATTAGAAATTAAAAAAAAAAAACATCTACACTAGAACAAGCTATCAGTGATATATCTATAACCGTACAACGTTCAAAGTAGTGGTGTAAATTCTGAACGAGATGATTAAACAAAAGTGTCAGGAGCATTTCATTCACTCAAAACAAGAAAACCTTTTATATACAGCTGAATATAAACTTTAACGAATACAGTTTAAAAAAGAGAGGATACACCAAGACCGACATCACATCAAAGCAAGGACAAGAGAAGCAACACTGCTAAGCCCTAGCACAGTCCAAGCGGTAGTAATAACTTGCTTATTTGTAATCTGCTTCCCAAGATCCCAGACCAAGTGCCGAATGCCATTCATACAATGGAAAGCGAATGGGAAAGCAACGCCGAGCTTCAAGGAGAATTTGGCAGCGAGGGGAAGAGCACCAAAGGCAGCGGCCAATGATGCAGATTCAAGGTGCCATCCAAGTAACGGCGAGACTAGATAGGCGGAAGCAAAGATGTAGAGACCTCCAGAGACCAAACAGCCAGTAATACGGTTGAAGGCAGATAGATACCAGGTTAGTTGAGGCTGGTAGATTGTAATATGTGGAGCGACGGGACGATTTAGTCGCTGTTTGGCAAGAATTTGAGTTGGGTCGATAGTGTCATTGGCGGCGGGAATTGAGGTTGTTGCAGGCCTGGTGGGTGAATTAGTTTGGATTGGTTGATATTTGGAGGATTGTTTGCTCCCCCCCAAAGTCGACCCGACAGGCTAGGATTGTTTGTGGCTGACTGACCTGATCTGAGCATAATTGCCAGTAGCAATCGCTGCTGGTTTCGCGAATTTAGAGACTGAGCTTCGCCAGGCGGCTGGGTGTTGAATCGCAACTGCGCAGAAAAGAATTTTGGTTAGCCGCGGCTGGGGGGAACAAAACGCAGAGAGGGTAGGATGTGACGCATATGCGGGGAAAACAGAGAGGAAGAAAAGACCTACGTCGTCGCAGCGACTGCTGAGCCAATCTGTTCGAGAACATGGTGATAGCTGGAGGAGGGTGGAATGCTCAACTGCTGGCCATCAAACACAAGCTGGCAAGCCGTCAAGGTCGATTTGTTAACTAGCACGGTGATGAGCCGGAGATGCAACACCCAATTCATCACCTCGGCTTATGTAAGAACGACCGAAGGAGTTGGGCCAATCATATCGCGTCTAATTACAAGGCAC
This sequence comes from Myotisia sp. PD_48, assembly GCA_032988175.1. Lineage (NCBI taxonomy): Eukaryota > Fungi > Ascomycota > Eurotiomycetes > Onygenales > Myotisia > Myotisia sp. PD_48. The sequence goes on from JANTQB010000009.1 coordinate 293,240, forward strand.
GCATTAATAATGTTCCGTGCCGTCCTTGGCAACCTTAAATTTCTCCCACCCAAAAATTGAATTTTGAGTTGGTTCCTTTTTTTCCTCCCTTTTCCTTCTTCTTTTTTCTCTTGTTAGGAGCCTCAGCCTGCATCCTAGACCACCCATCGAGCACTATTCTGGTGTCTGATGCGGCTGGAATGACGCAGATGTTTAATTTGGCAGCATCTCACTTTATGTCGCGGCTTTCTGTCGTTGATTCTTCGAGATAGCAATGAGGTTTCTAGAGTGAGAAACATTGTTTTTCAACCCGTCGTTAATCGCCCAGTTCACTCTGTCAATGAGGGCCCTGGGTTTCATATCAGGGTTACACGATTCTATTCCTATTTATCCGTAGCACTTGGCTTTCATAGATGCTGTTTTAACACCAGTATACAAGTAGAACGCATGGCACTTTACTCTGTAGTGAGCTCTTTATTAATTGTATTCTCTTACTCCAAGAGAGGAAAAGACCTGGAACTGGACATCATGTGACTAGGTCACTCTCAGACCTCGGCATGTTCGGTCAACCTAAAATGATTGCATCCACCACATGTTGGGGTAACGAGACAAGCTGGCGCATCCGAGGGCTGGGGAGTCGGCGCTGGCTCCCCTCCTCTCTGCGATGGCGAGCTCTTTTTAAGCATGGTCCTATCTCCGGCTTTGTCACTTTTATTCTCTTAACTAGTTAACTAAATAGACCTCACGGTTATATATTATATTCAGCCTGTCTGTTTGTTTTGGTTTCTTTCATTTTTTTTCTTAATCCACAACTTCATTATTCAAGATGTCGTTTGATACTGCTTTGACACGCGCCTTGGGCATCAGGGGTGAGTCTTCCATTTTCTCGATTTCATGGCCCTCAAAATAGATTTAAGGCTGACAACACCTTTCAGTCCCTGTTGTCCAGGGTGGTATGCAATGGGTTGGATACGCTGAAATGGCCGCAGCCGTCAGTAACGCAGGAGGTCTTGGAATCGTACGTTTGAAAAAAAAAAAAAAATCTTCTCCTCTCAAGAAAGATATACGGCTAGGTGTACATCCTGCTAATGAACAACGGGTATCCGATGTAGCTTACCGCCCTCACCCAACCTACCCCTGAGGATCTCCGCAAGGAAATCCAGAAGACACGTACCATGACCAAATACCCATTTGGCGTTAATATCACACTCCTCCCCTCGCTCATTCCTCCAAACTACAGCGCCTATGCCCAAGCTGTCATTGATGAAGGCATCAAAGTCGTCGAGACCGCAGGAAACAGCCCTGGTCCCGTCATCAAACAACTCAAGGCCGCCGGAATCATAATCCTACACAAATGTACCACCATCCGACACGCCAAATCTGCTGTAAAGTTGGGCGTCGATTTCCTGTCCATCGATGGGTTCGAATGTGCCGGACACGTCGGAGAGCACGACATCACCAACTTTATCCTCCTCAGCCGTGCTAGACAGGACCTGGGCATCCCATTCATCGCTTCCGGTGGGTTTGCTGATGGCCAGGGTCTAGCTGCCGCCATGGCACTCGGCGCCTGTGGAATTAACATGGGAACCCGATTCATGGCCACTGTAGAGGCACCAATCCATATCAATGTCAAGAAGGCAATCGTCGAGGCCGATGAGACTGATACCAGACTCCTCCTCCGTCGATGGACCAACACCTCTCGCTTGTACAAGAACAAGGTTACAGAAGAGGCATTCAAGATCGAGAAGGAAAGCCAGACAGGAGAATTTTCCGAGCTTGCTCACCTCGTCGCTGGAAAGCGTGGTCGAAAAGTTTTTGAGACTGGTGATATTCACTATGGGGTATGTGCTTTATATCCTCATCCCTTTCCCCCCTCGTTTTGATTTGCACGGCAATACTGACGCAGTAATTTGTTAGGTCTGGACTGCCGGTCAGGTTATTGGAATGATTAAGGATATCCCAACATGTGCGGACCTTCTCGCACGCATCGAAAGGGAGGCCATAGAAACCATCTCAAACAACAGCAAGCTGATCAAAGCCAGCAGCAAACTTTAAATGCAGCATGTCTTTGATGATGATATTGTGCCTGTGTGTATAATGCTGTAGCTTGACCTTTTTCTAGAAAGAATAAATATAATTTCTTAGAATATTTCATTTCATTTCATTTGCTGGTGTGTGAATATAATCCTCATTTGTCTATCGAGTTCTATCGCTTTATCGTTTTATCGTAATAACTTTAAAGCTGGACAATGGAAGCATTAAGCTAGGTTTCTTCCGCGAACCCCTGGCCCTAAGTGGACCTGGGGTTGGCAGGGAAGCTCTCTTCCGGCCTGGCTTGTTAGCAAGCATGCATGCATGCATCGCTTGGAGACCTCAGGCAGGACGGTTTCAGTCAAGTATTACACATCGCACAGGTTCTGCAGATGTCCCCCCAATCAATGTACTCCGTACTCCGTCTCCTTAGAATCAACAGCTGGAAGACTCGTTTAATACCCTCGTACCTGTACTCCGTACTCCTGGAGATGCAAGAATCCTGGTCAGCGAAGGACCAGGTTCTCCACGCACCCAACGCATCCTACTGGGTAAGGCCTGTGATTAAAGGTGGTGGACATCAAAATTCCGGTGCGCCAACAGCGACGAATGAGGATGCGAGCCAGCGATTATAAATTAAAGACATACTGGGCGTTGTGGGACACGATGAGCTGTTAATTAATCAACTATCATATCACTTCCCGTGCATCAGCCCCTTTTCCGAACCTTCAGAGAGCTTAACTCAACTATTTTTCGCTAGGTCACTTGTAGCTAGCATAGCACCGGAGGTTAATGGGAGCAAGCCGGACGCGGACTGGATCGCCCATTCTGTCCCTCCTTTTACATAACATCAAACGTTGGAACGACTCCGCCGTTATATTTGAGGAGAAGAGCGAGAAGGCGAGCTCTTTCTTTTATTGGCCATCTCTTGTTTCGTTCGTGTGACTGTTGGTGCCACCAAGACTTGCGCTGTCACGGCGAAGATCGTTCTTAGCTTACTTTTCGGGCAGGAAATTTAATTCTTTGACTGGAATTCCAGATTTCCGATTCCTGATTCCAGCTTCTTTTTTTAATTTTTATTTTTATTTTATTTTTATTCTATTTTTTTTTATTCTGTTTCTATTAGTCTTCCAGTCTTAGTTGACTGAGGTGACGGATGCATCAGACTCTCTCTTTTACCCTGTTCTAGTTCTTTATTGTCCTAATCTTGCCTCTTAATGATTAATTACTATTGAGTTGACAGGGTCTCTTCTTAAGTGATTCCTTATCGTTCTTTCGCCTCTGCGGTAGCTTACAGCTCAAGGTTATACAGGTTAACTTGGTGTTGTAACTCGCACCTTCAAAGCAATGTCGAGATTTACGTCTTTGTTCTCCCGGCGACGTGCTCGCCAATCCGAAGCTGAAAGTGCAACCAAGGAGGTTTTAACAATAAAAGAGAGCATCCAGATCGACCGAAACCCTCCACGGCTCGAGCTCGATATTCCAGGGATCGAACCCTCGCAACCACCAGACAGGGACGACGAGCATAGCCTTACTACAGCTGGCAGGAAAATATCTTCATCTCCGCAGGATGGCGCGGCGACCCCCGCCGGGATTCAGGAGCTGTGCAAGAAGCGATCAATGGTATCGATGAAGAGTGCGCAGACAAATGGTAGCCGGACCAAGGATACAAAAAGACAGCACAGGCGTCGGTCTTTATTCCCATTCATAACCAGCAGGCCTTCCACTGCTCGTTCGAATACAACAGACTCGATATGTGCTATGCCAAAATCCCCTCCGCCATACTCCCCACGCGCTGAACCTCCTACCTCTCCCCTTCCGGAGAAGTATCAACTCCAACTTAATCTACAAGCAGAATCATTCGGGGTGCCCTTCGATGGTCCAAGTGTGACTGCCGCTGGTACTACTTCTATTACTTCTACTGCTGGAAGCACTATGCCAGCAAATAACGTACCGCAGCGTACTCGACCATTTAACCCTTCAAACGGCTGGGCTCCAGAATTCAAACCGATAATCGATGAAGATACCCCTAGCCCAGATCAAGAATCTACAGTTACTGGAACTCACGACCAGAGTAACGATGTCAATAGTATCACTAGCACTAGCAATCATACTAGAAGAAATTCCTCCAAGGATGGCCAACAAGAAACTTCATGTTCCCCCGTTCCAACGACACCAACATCCCAACCTCAAAGACCATCTTCATCTACTTCAAATGGTCGGAAGTCGATACGAAGGCTGCTTAGCAAACGGCATCCAAATCAAGTGAAGGAGGAGGCTCAAACCGGGGATTCTAATGACGACCCAACGTCGGACGAGCCGGCTACCAAATAAATTAACCTTCATCGAGGAGTTTTTTTTTTCTTTCCCTTTTTCCCTCCTCCTCCCACTTATTTCCTTTATTTTTAATCCTCTGTCACTACTTCAAATTCTCCTCTATTCTTGTTTGATTCCTATTCTGCGTTCCACCTTTCTTAACTGCCAATGGATTAGAGCAACGATCTGCCATACTAAGATCGATCGGATTCGGCGACATGGGAAAACATTATTATTTATATCTAGAATGCACACTGCATTACCTTCTCATTTATATCCTGCTATTTTTCTATCACAAGCAAAACTTTATCTACCATAGTATCAATGTGGACAATATCTTTCTTTTCATTCTCTCTGTCACTCTCTGGAAGAATACAAAAAGTGCTGGAGGCTATCTTTTTCAACGGGGCGAAGCAGAAATCATCCGTGCAGTTAAACATAAAGCTTCTAATATCTTGTGCCCTCCGCTCTAAAAAAAAACTCACTCTTTCTTTGCTTCCACAGAAGCTCGGTTGGGCAAAAATCTCCCTTTCCAAAACCATTCGTTCGATTTTGATAGTTCTGAGGATAGAAACTAGAATCAAATAATGATAATCGTTCTATAACCAACTACTATGATAATGCCTCTAAGAGAAGTAGATTGGATATAAGGACATCAAATTGGAAAAACCAATGCCTATCTTTAAATTTCCTAACTTATTGTTATTTGCTTTTATTCACTCGTAATAACTTTTGGTAAGTTGTATGTTAGTTTTCTTGATAGAAGCCCTTGCATAGGACAATAAGAAGTATTATCATTATTAGTAGTTCTATACTAACTAGAAGAAAAATATGTCCAGAAGATAAAATATACTAAAGCTGATATCTTTTATATTTAGTCACTCCGTATCCAAGAACCAATCCACGCGCCTCATTAAACAACAGTTGTGGTGTCTATATCAAACCCTACTATGTTCCTCGCTGATAGATCTATACATCTTTTAAACATTGGACTCTCAGTGGTTGGCCTACTTTCGATGCAATGGCTGAACCGCCTCGAGCTAGTCATTATGTTTATCAGAGCTGTATGAGCTGTCTATAAAAATCATTTCAATATTCCTCCTTTATCTATCTCAGTTACTAACCGCAATATGCCCTCCTCATCACGATCATGTCGTCGTCCCCTATCTGATGGGATATCACTATTTATAGAGACCCCGAATGCCATCAGAAATGAATTCTCTACAAACGAGTCTACCCATCTTTAAGTTAAACTGACGAAAAACTGCACGGGTTTCTGGAGGTGGAAATGTACATTCCGCCGAGTAATTGAAGCTCAGCAAAATGAAGTACTACATGTAGGATACTGAGTGGGATTTGCAACCTTTTACAGCCAGCTTAAGCCCGGAACTTAGCAGGATGTCTGCCAACTTCGTTTCTCAAACGACTTTGAATGAGTAAAGCAATGGGAAAAACTCGGTAAAATAAGGAGATAATTGTGACAATAAGAGTTCATATATTAAGTACTAGGTGTAATATTATCTAAGGAAAGCACCGTCAGGCAGTGGTAGACGTCCCCTAATCTTCAACCCCATGACTGAACAGCAAACGAAAGGAAAAACGAAAAGATTGACTATCAACATTCTCCAGAGTAGCAGGAGACGACCACACTAAGCGAATGTCATGTGAGATCTGCCGTAGCGATAAGGGTTAAAGATACCGCCGATGGAGACGTCATGGCGGGCCGAATTAAACCATTTACAAAAGGTTGTGGACACCGCACTTAAGGTCAAGGTTGACGAGACCGTTCTATGATTGGTAATGTTAGAATTTTGTTTATTTGCCCGTCTAGCTCATAGGAAGGAGAGCAGCATGTCTTACCTGGTTGGTATCACCAGACTCGCAGCAGGAGATCTTGGTTCCGCACTTGCTGTTGAGCAAGTCCTGGATTCCGATAACGGCTATTGAACGGCAGTTAGCATATATTCAGTTTTGGAAAGAGGAGCTCAAGGTTTTCATACCAGCAACATCGATCTTGGAGCATCCGGACAAGAGACGGAAGTTCTCAACGTTGATGTTGTCGAGGATTCCAAGGAGACCACCGGAGGCTTGGGAAGTAGCGCTCTTGTTCTCCTCGTTGCAGCAAGAAACCTGGTTGTTGTTTCCGCAGTTCTTCTCAAACTTCTGGAGGTTCTGGACGAAGATCTTGTCCTGAGGAGTCTGGGGTGTTGGTGGCTTGTAGCCGGGAGCGGCAACAACGGCGGTGGCAAGAGCCAGAACAGCGGCAGCAATGGAGAACTTCATTTTGATTGAAAGGTTGGAGGGTTGGAAAGAATTCCTAAATTAATGATATATAAAGAAGAGGTGGGGTGGAAGTTCTGGACTTTGAAGCTGCTTTGAGATGTTTGAGAGTGATGCTGATGAGGAGAACAAAAGCCAGATGGAAGGGCAGTCATCGAGCTCCTTATATAGCTTCCCCGGACGAGATGCTATCAACCCCTGATGGAGAATAGGGGGCAAGAAGTGAGTAGCTTGTGCGACAAACGGAAATGAAAATTTCATCAAAAAAATTTAAAATATCCAAGTTGGTCTCATGCACTGTTTTGCATCTAGCCTATTCAAATCCCGGGCCGTCAGACTTCTTGTTTGCCATTCAATTTCAATTTCCCATGTTTTTAGCCTTGCGGTACCCACAATGCATCCCAGACCGGTAAATCTCATCGATTCCAAAGCAAAAGGAGACAGCAGACACTCTGCATTCGGTGTATTGCCCAAGCCTTGCCACCCTATAGGATGGATCATATGGGCAAAAAAGGAAAGAGGAGGTAAAAAAACAACAAAATGAATTGATCAACACTGCCTGCTTGCAGGTTGCACAACGTATCGAAACTCGTCTAAATTTTGGCTCAATGCATAGATACTCCGTAATTAGGAGTCTAGCTGTCATTGCCGAGTGAGACTTGCGGCAGATAATCGTTGAATCTGGGAAATTGGTGTCCAACTCTCTCCAATGTGGCCCAGCCACAATATTGAAGATATTGCTTTTTCTGCATTGATGCATCAGCGTGATTGGATCAATTTCTTGTCAGTCGGACAGTGCACAAGTATCAGCAAGGATCACCGGCCCTGCTTTGAATATTATGATTGAGGATTCAACATCGAGTTTCGTGGTCAAATCAATTTTATGCCATCTTCCTTGTTCTGCGTCATACTTGGCAAAGGGTACTCCGTGCGTAAGCTAAAATTTTGATCAACGGAAAGGCGGGAATTCCACAACGAGCCTATTCCTCACTCAATCCAATAGTACCTGTACTCCGGAGCTGGGGGTTGGGGTTTTGGATTTTCTGAGCAACTATGGGATCTAGATGTGTCTCATATTAACAGGCCGTGCTGCATGTATGGAGTAGCCAAAACTTGGAAACAAAGAACCAGTACAACAGTCTCGGGTTCATGCTTAGCTCTTCAAGACAAATATCCTAAGCTTTGCGACCAAACTCGATCTATCATCGATAATGGAGATACTGCTCTCCTCCCCCCTTAACTTCACATGGAGGACATGTATATTTTGGAGAAATGACACAGCACAAAAGGACATGGTTCCTGCATCCGGGTACAGAAGATTCGTTCTCTCCACTGGTATGTCACACCGCTGTGTCACCCGAGATCAGCAGCATGCACATTTTGTATTTGTCTGTCCAAATTTATTCTTGCTTTTCGGTTCCTTTCGAAATCTTGCAGTTCAGGTCGTTCCTCTTGCAGCCTAGGCGGAGCTTATGGAGACCCCCAAACTTGCATCCCTGATTCCACCACTCAGCTCAGACGTGGGGATATGGGGAGCATCACCTCCTCTCAAAGGAGAGCGATAATACTTGGCATATACCGGAAAAAGAGAGTAAGAAGATCGATCAATTCCTCAAAGATCCAGCGCTGAAACGATCGAAGAGAAGGTTGAGGTTGTTCAAAGAATATCCAAGCCACTAAGCCCAGGGATCGACATCCCCAAGCTTACCTAGCGCTCTTTTCTGCTAGCTCGGTTCTGGACCTATTAAACTGGGGGGAGATCTGAGATCGCCCTAGGTATTTGTTTCCCCTTTTTTGCTTTTTTTTAGTTGCACTCCTCTTTTGCTCCTTTCTTTTACTCGTCCCATTCCCTAGATTTGTTTACTTTTTCTTCTTCATTTGCTCTTACTCGTTGGTTCCCTCACGGAGGAATGAGGAACGCGACTCAAGGTTGACTAGCTCGTAAACTCTCCGTCCTCCGGTCTCCACGTTCTCCCAAAAGATTGAAGTCGATAAAAGGAGATCAAACAAACTTTTAATAGTGCTAGCCGTTATATTGGTAATTATTGCAGGAGAAAGAGGAGGCTCTATCGATTTTCTCGTAACTGTGCATATTTCCCTAATAATTGTATTCTCAATAGGAAGTACGGGGTACAAGAAAGTCATTATTAGGCGAGCTGGAAAAATGGAAATGTGCTCTATTACTTCCTCATTTCTGACCTGGCGTGAGGTGCGGAGTACTCCGCAATAGTTTACAATTGCGATGTGTCACCGCTGCGATCTAGTTAATTAGCGATGATCAAACCGATGTATGGAGTTGCCACATACTGTGCTGAGGCGAAACTATTAGGAGCATCTTTGAAATCAAATATAAAAATTTTCTTTCAGATCGCGGCAGGTGATTCTTCGGACAATATTTTGTTATCCTTGCCCCGAAAGCTTAAACAGCTAGATCTGCGGTCATGCTCTGTATGGTGGCTGGACCTCACCCTATAGTAGTTATTAGCCCCTTCTTAGAAAAACCATCCCTATTCATCTATAACAGTCAATTGAAAGCTCAGAAATCCCACACCGCAACGATGAGGGCTTTGGACAAGCGAAATCAGCTTCGGCATCCAATCCTCGGGGTTTGTTTTCTTTTTTTTTGTGAGAAGCCTTGACCGTTCGATGAGAATAAAATTTGATGCAGTTTAGCGTACCACAGAATGAAGGCATTCATTTGCCCGACGCGAGCTAATTCAATATCAACATTCATTTCACATCCTTCAGCCGTTCTTTGCCCCGTACAGAACGGGGCTGAGACGAAGAGCTCCATCAAGCGGGGAGATAGAGCGATTTGGGTTCTCATGACCGATATTTGTGGTGATTTGCCCTAATTTCTGTCCAAGGTCGAGCTTTCAAATTTGTGTTCCCTTCCCTCATTCACCAGTTCTGAGAAAATTCTAACATAGCCTCGTTCTCGCCATCTACTCTAAGGAAATTCCAGTGAGAATTGATCTTTCCCTGAGGTTACTTACGATGCACAAAGTGAAGTTGACAGTATCTCACAAAAGTAAGTCCTCCGTAGGACAGCTCCTCATCATTAACTGCTTGCACGTATCTAACTATCGTGGAACATGCAGACCCAGTCTTCCGTAGACGGGAGCGGGGTATTGTATCCCACGCCATCACCCACAAGGCAATTGACGATGACATCAAGTGAACCAAGAATACTCTAGATTATGATAACCGGATCTCGTCTAGGGGCCGATTTGCTATCATGCATCGCCGAGTTATCCTCGTTCCCATTGCGCTACATATAGCGAGTTGCACAAATATTCCTATAACCTTAAAGCACACATCATGGGCTTGCCCTGCGAAAGTCGAACGATTGAAAACATTTGACGACTTTGTTTTCAACAAATTTTCGATGCTACCATGCTCGTCGGAAACAAAATTTCACACCAACATAACGGTGCTTTGCCTCAGAGGACACCCCGAATTCATCTTCCTGAAAACAACGTCAGTGTCGTTCGTGTGGCTAGACCTCAAATTTCAGTCAATATTTGTGTATCATGCAAGAAGTACAGAATAGATTGCATGCATGCTAAAATTTGTGACAGACGGCATGGGCTTCGAGCGGGGTGCATGCTGCGTCAACGCTTGTAAGATGCTGTTGGATAACCCCGCTCTCCTCGATATCTCTTCCCTTGTATTAGTTCAACGATACTTCAGAATATTTTCAGCCGGTCGAACCAAGGTAATTAGGGAGAGGTGAGATGGACTGCTCAACAATTGCTCTTGAGAAAGTTGGCCGTCACGTGATGTTCGTTTGTTGACAAAAGCTAAAACTTTGACCTCGGGAATTTCCAGGTCAACCAGCGTGTAAAGTGAGATTGCAGGCAATGATGATTTCGCGGAGCTTTTGCCAACTGGAGGCCAGCAGGGCTGGGAAATAATCAGTCACCACTCACTACGGATAAATTATTGCTGACAGGTCTCGGAACCGGTGACATTACATCACCATATCGTTTTCGAGACAGCCAGATGCTCTCTCCCCCCACACTCATCGGCTAAGTATGTGGAGACTAAGGTCTAATGTCACGCCGAGGCGTTTATATTCAACCCGATTTTATCTGTACCCTGAAGTTTTCGGTCATTTTTCACTCTAGTGTGTTCCAATATTTACCAGCAGCGGATATCGATTGTTATGTAGGCAATTCCTTGTCTCTTTTTGTATATCATCCAGGGTGGGTTACCGAAACCCAACTGCCGAAATTTTGCCTTAGCTTGTCCCAGAAGACGAGTAGTATTGCTTGATACCAAGAACAATTTAATAGCCTTATTTTCTCAGTGGTCCCAGATAACTTGCAGCAGGGATTCCACGGTCCGGATTAGGCCACCGAAGGAGCAATTGCTACGTCGATAGTGTCTTGTCGCCCATTGTTGTAAGAACACAAACGTCCCTGCGGCTGTGGCTATCATCTTGTATATGGGAGAAGAACGGGGCCTCCAGGATAAGAGAAGGTTCATAAACCCTGAAAAATGGCGTCGAAGATGTGCTATTCGTCGACAATTATGTCTTTGCCTCGTCAATCCGTACACTTAATGTTACCTCTGAAGTGTAGGCCACAACATTCGATATGCACCACCCGACTATTTTCAGCGGCCTCTTCTAAAGGAAGAAAACAATGTAGAAGAACTTTTAGTTCGGGATCCGACTTGTGGGCTGTGGCTGGTGATACCTCTCGCGCCAAAAATTTATCGTCCCACGGGTTTAGTATCATTGATCACCGATATGAGTAGGTTACTCCGTGTTAACCGCTTCCCCACGTTGACTCAATTCGCAGCTGGGAGAACATTGGCTAATTCCTTTCAGTGCGTTGGTGGTGGGAGCTGGTGGAGCTGGGCTCATGGCTGCAGTTGGCCTGGCGGAGAGTGGACTGGAAACCGCATGCATATCGAAACTGGTAGGTTAATCTCACACTCCCGAAATGCAGGTAGTAACGGGATAAATTCAGAGCGTAGTGTTAATTTTCTTACTATAGTTCCCAACCAGATCACACACTGTAGCCGCTCAAGGTGGAATAAATGCCGCATTGGGCAATATGACGGAAGATGATTGGCGGTGGCACATGTATGACACCGTGAAAGGTTCAGATTGGTTAGGTGACCAGGATGCCATTGTAAGTAATCTTGCCTTCTTCGGGTAGCTACTCATTTCGGTTATCATTGACAATCATGGAAGCATTATATGTGTAAGGAAGCCCCTCGAACAATCTTCGAACTAGAAAGTTACGGGATGCCGTTTTCGAGGACATCAGAAGGGAAAATCTATCAGGTTAGTTTTCCGAGCCAATGCAATGGTTACTATTTGCTGAGAATATATCAATTCTAGCGCCCAATTGGTGGACAATCTTTGAATTATGGAACCGGAGGTCAAGCATATAGAACAGCATGTGCAGCAGATCGAACCGGGCATGCAATGCTTCATACATTATACGGCCAGTCATTAAAGGTGAGTTAATGAACGTTCTTGTTTGTGATATGCAAATTGCTGAATGGACTCAATAGCATAATTGCAACTTCTTCATAGAATTTTTTGTGCTAGATCTCATGATGGTCGATGGAGCTTGCGTTGGTATAGTTGCTCTTGACATGGAGACGGGAACTCTCCATCGATTATTTGCTAGAAATACGATTCTTGGTCAGTAAATGCTGCTGAATGATACCTCACTGCAGAATACGCATCGCTAACAAAATAACAGCCACCGGAGGATATGGACGGGCGTACTTTTCCTGTACATCTGCGCATACAAGTACTGGTGATGGTTGCGCAATGGCAGCAAGGGCAGGTTTACCGCTTCAAGATATGGAATTTGTTCAATTTCACCCCAGCGGAATATATGGTGCGGGCGTATTGATTACTGAAGGGGCACGCGGGGAAGGTGGTTACCTCCTAAATTCGAACGGTGAACGTTTTATGGAGCGATATGCACCCACTGCTAAAGATCTTGCAAGCCGCGATGTGGTTGCTCGGTCCATGAATATGGAGATCCGAGAAGGCCGTGGCGTCGGACCAGAGAAAGACCATATCTATCTTCAACTATCCCACCTGCCAAAGGAGCTAGTTCTTGAACGTTTACCTGGCATCGCGGAGACGGCCTCAATATTTGCTGGAATCGACATTACCAAGCAGCCGATACCCGTGCTTCCCACAGTGCATTACTGTATGGGGGGCATACCAACAAATTATAAAGGCCAGGTTTTGGATGTAGATAAGAGCACAGGAAAGGAGAAAACGGTGACAGGACTGTATGCAATTGGAGAGACAGCATGTGTTAGTGTCCACGGTGCTAACAGACTAGGCGCCAATTCATTGCTTGACCTTGCTGTTTTTGGTCGGGCAAGCGCACTTCACATTTCCGAAAACAACGAGAAAGGCATGCCACACCAGGCAGTTCCAGATGACATTGGTGTCGCTTCGTTCGAACACATGGAAAATACACTTAACTCGAACGGAAGTAAGCTGACAGCAGAATTACGTACGGACATGCAAAAGGCAATGCAAACCGATGTCGCTGTATTTCGAACCGAAGAATCTCTTGCATCAGGTGTAAGCCGTGTGGAGGAGGTGGAGAAGTTATTTAAAAACGAAGTGTGTGTCAAGGACAAATCACTCATATGGAACTCAGACTTGGTGGAGACTCTAGAGATGCGAAATCTGCTCACATGTGCGGTGCAAACAGCGAAAAGCGCTCTGGAAAGAAAGGAGAGCAGAGGAAGCCATGCCAGAGAGGACTACAGTGAAAGAGACGATGCCCGATTCTTGAAACACAGCTTGTCCTGGCAACAGAGCGAGACGGAGCCGGTGGATATTGGGTATCGTAATGTTGTATTTAACACGTTAGATGAAACTGAATGTCCTAGTGTACCGCCGAAAAAGCGGACATACTGACGTTCATCAAGCAGACAATCCAACTAGATTGTGAAAATACTTCCATTCCGGATCATGACGCCTATCTAGGTTGTAGTTTGTTTTGTTTGTACTGTTTGTACCTTTTGTATTTTTATATCTATTAGTGTAGTTTGTTTTGTTTATATTATTTGTGCTGATGATTGCCGGTTTGTTGTATTTGCCATGTTTGTTTTGTTTGCTGGTTTAGTCAGAGAGAGGTTAAAACCATGGCTCCTCTTTTCTTCCCGCTTAGTACATTTGTTGGGTCGTTGGACTTGAGTTGGTCTTGAATAGGTACCTACTTCTACCGAGCTTGTACAAATGATTTTCATTTCATCTGATAGTATAGACTTGTTTGCATGCAATAATGGCTGGTGAGGTGCCGAGAGAGGCAACACCCCCAACTGAAAAACAGCTCCAAAACGAGGAGCAGCGGGAGCCGTCTCCAAGTGCGACATCCCGAATAAAACCCAAGGAGAAAGGAAACCCGCCACGAGATTCCGGCCGTGACAACGAAGAAAAAGACGAAGAACAAAATGGAAGAAGTAGGCTGAAGGAAGAAAGGGAGTCTAAAGAGCGAGATGGCACATCTGCGCCTCCTCTACCAGATGAGGATATCCCTCCCCTTCCTAACGAGCCAGTACCGGGAGAAACGGAGGACGATGGGTGGGATGCAATGTGGGATGACAATGCACAGGCTTATTACTTTTATAATCGCTTGACTGGAATTTCGCAGTGGACAAACCCTCGCGTACCTGATCCTCAAGCCCAAATACAACAGCCAGGCCCACCCGGAGTTACAGATAACATAGAAACGAATGGCTCTCAATCACGAGCTACTGGTGGATATGACCCATCTATCCATGGCGACTACGATCCAAACGCATGGTATGCCCAGAAACCAGAAGAGGTATCTTCTGCTTCTATTCCAGGTGGGCTTGATCCTACCATGATGTACACGGCCACGGGCACTTTCAACCGGTTTACGGGCAAATGGCAACCGGCAGATATAAAACCGGAGAATTTTAGCGTTGAGAACAAGAGTCAACGGCAGTTGAGTACGTATTTTGACGTCGATGCTGCTGCCAATAGCCATGAAGGAAAGAGCCTCAAAGCTGAGCGCAGTGGGAAGAGATTGAGCAAGAAAGAGCTGAAAGCATTTAAAGATAAGAGGCGAGAAAAAAAAGAGGAGAGACGGAGAGCTTGGTTACTTGATTGAGCCCATCATTTGATATCAGGTTATGGCCTGAGTTTGTATACCATCTATTGAAACCTTGGTGCCTTTTTTTCCCTTTTCTTTTCTATTTTTATCTTTTTCCTTTTTCCGCAAAATATAGCGAAATCTCGGGTTGGGGCGGAATACTCGCATGTTTTATACTTAAATAAAATACTAGGTAGTTAATACACTGAAGAAGGAGGAGGAGGAGAAGAAGCTTCCCTACTCCAAGCGGGCAACTTGTATATCACGTGAATCGGGAAACCTCTGAGTTGCGCTTGATCTGTTACTGCCGCACGGAATATATATCACATATTCATGCCGAAACATCGGTGATTATTATAGGATACTTTTGAAGCTTTAAATCGTGAGTGGACCCCCTATCCTTATAATTATCTGCGGGGGGTTGTTTTGGGGAAAGATATTTCATTCCACCATTTTGAAGAGAATGAAAATTTTTTAGTCTTTTTCTGTCACGAAGCGCAACACCCTTTTTTTATATTCCCCGTTACTGGCTTATGTTCATTTTCTCTTAAAATTTAATGCCGGTATTAACCTTTTTGATTAGGAAAAGTCTTAAACCTCGCTGCTATCTATTTTCAAGCAGAATACCTCAGATTGGAAATATATCGGAGACCAACTAAGTCCCCAAATCTTCGAATTTGGGATTTTTAAAAAAGAGGCATTAGAAGTTTGGCTCTGTGCATCTCAAAAAGCGATACAAAGAGTCCATCATGGCGAACGTCGAAAATTCAATTTCACTCCCTTTTGAGCAGCTGGATGATCTAATTTATTATGCCCGCGCGGGAGACCTGGAGTCACTGCAGAACTCTGTCTCGAATCTAAGCAAAGAGCATAATTGCTCACCAGCTGCGATAATAGAAGCAGCTATTGATTCAGAACCAGAAAGTGAAGGGGGTACAGGATCATGTCTATTTCATTGGCCAGCAGCGAATGGGAATCTACGTATGTTCTCACTTCCTCCCTAGCAATCTAAATTGTTTCTCCTTCATAGCTAACAATTATTCGAACCATTCAATCCCGCTATGGGGTATTTTATTGCTTGCCGCTATTTCAGAAATTCTACAATATTTAATTGGTTCGGTATCCTCAAAACCAGAATTGTCCGAGCATGCAACACAGATTATCAACCACAAAAATTATTCTGGCAATACATCCCTTCACTGGGCAGCTTTAAACACGCATTTAGAATGTGTCCAGGCGCTTGTCGCGGCTGGAGCTCGAATTGACCTTAAAAATAACGCTGGTCATGACGCCGTTTTCCTTGCTGAACGAGCTGATTGGAGTCAGCGTGCTGCTGAAAATGAAAATTCCGGAGAAGAAGAGGGCGCAATGGAAGTAGATGGCGACGAAAAGGAGAAGGAAGCCGAAGCCGACGATACGGTTGATCCCGAGACTCAGACTGCAGCCCCAGCTTCAAAGGCACTCCAGGTCGCGGAATGGTTATTAAACTGCGAGAAAGGGTCTGAACTAGAGAAAGGTGCAACAGCTGAAGACGACGAAGTGAATTAAGATGCTGGTACTTCGTGATTTCAAGAGTTGCGAGTAAACTGTCCTATATCTAAGAAGTATGCTTCACTGAATATGTCTGAGATTTCTCTTAAAAAAGTACAACGATACATCTAATGAAATCAAAATATTTAAAAACTACAACACACTAGATTTGGAGGATGGAACGTATGGCTTCAAGTCAGCCTGGTAAATCGGCAACGATATGGTCACCAGATTGGACACAGCTGGGTAGAAATCGGTGTGTTCCTTAGCCTAATCAGCGATTCTAGTTAGTGTCTACCTTAACGCATTCGTATTCACTGCTATTGTAAATTATCCAAAGACTCACAATCATATATTCATCCGCTTCCTTCTTCGTCTTCCAGCCTTGGAAGCTCACCACAATCTCCGGGTCCTCCCGAGCAACGGCCATATGATGGAAGACGGAGTCAAATTTATCTGGCAGGAATATTCCTCTAAGATACGCGTCCATCGTGGCTGCAAAAGCAGGCTGGTTCGCTACTGGACATTTCATAAAACATAAGATATATGTGCCTGCTATTGGGGTGGTGGCAGGGCCCGTGGGGAAGTCAAAATGATAAACCACCGGGGAAGGGGATGGGGCCTCTGGGGAGTTGTCAAGAAGGCTCATGAACTCCTGGCCAGCGCGGGTCAAATCTGGATGACCATCGAATGCATCTCTTTCGGCTTTTGATATCCAATCTGCAGACACCACGACGAGGTTATCATCCACATTTGTGTCAGGGGCAACGAGAGTCTGGCGGCGGATAGAGAATTTGTTGGTATGGTCGAACAGTTTGGCGAATTTGGCTTCATACTAAAAGTGAAATTATTCTTAGTAGCCGTTGGCTTATTTGATGCAACGTGGCTGCGGAGGTTGATGGTATGTAGCTACTTTTGGGGAAGTTTCTCGTCTGTAACAGCACAGCTCTAGGTATCGCCCAGGACCTCCTTCGGTCTGCGGGTAAATAAGAGGAAATGTTGACATTGTAATTGGGGTATGATCTTGATTCCTTTGGATCCTAGTGAGTCTAATATAGAGGGAATAGAAGGTCTCCGGTTTGAGAATAATTGATCAAGATATCAGGTTGCGAATTACCCCGGAAAAGACAAATATATAGTTAATTTCATGAATTAAATCCCCACATCAATGGTTGAGGAGTAGGTCGTTGGTATTTCATCTTTTCCGGATCTCACGGGTTGGTGGATTGAGGTGTTCCGGATAACATCTTCCACCAAAGCTCAAATTTTCATACACCGGATAGGGAAATCATCACTATGAAGATTCCGGCGGGTTAGCTTGTCCATGCTGCCCGCTAGTGCTAAAAGTGGTAGAAAATAAACAGTTGTTTAAATTATGCGCGACGTGGGCTTGATTTAAGTGTCGGGGAGATGGTAAATTCAATGCAATCAATGCATTTCAGTTTCTAAGTCGCACCTACCAGGATAACCTGGCCATGGAGGAACATCTATTACACAATTTTTTTCCCCTACTATTCCTGATAACTACAAAAAAATCTTCAAAATTACTGATAATAAGTATAGAAATAATAATATTGTTCTCATTAGTTCCGACTATTTCGGACAAACATATCAACAAGGACCCTGGGTATTGCGCAGACCAAAAATGCAATTATTTAACCGAAAACGGGAGAATAACTCTGGGTTTAGCAAAAGAGGGAAATTCAACGACGAAATGACGAAACGGGAGTGGTGATGGGTGTTTTAGGGCCTGAAACGGAACAAGTAGTAGACATATCAAAAGAGTCATAAAAACATCGGTATCAAATATCCATAAGTAAAAGAAACATCTCATTCACACAAACAGGCGTTGTATCGCGAAAAGGGAAAATTAGCATTCATTCGTGACCGAAGTCGATAGAAGGAGTTCTCTCAAATCAATCGACTGGTCTCATCTAAATCAATGGCTGCCGAAGCAGCCCGGATACTCATTCTCGTGAAACTCCCAGTCGGAGTTCTGCGTCGTACTTCTCCATTCTGAATTACTCCATAACTTGGCCGAGACGTTCGTCTTGACTTAGAAGTACCATCACGGTTCCAGGCGGGCTCCGGGTTAATTTCATGAACTACATTGTCCAGTCGCACCCCGAACTTCCGGCCCTTCCACACAACCGTTGCGCCGCCATAAAAGCTCCATAACCAGATCGGGAGAGCGAGAAACTCGCGGCCAAGCCATGCATAGAGCCATTGGGTAAAGGATCGCCGGTGGCCGGATCCAGAGATAAGAGATCGGGCAAACGATGGGGTATGCTCATCCACTTCGATGGTTGCAGCTGAATGGAGTTTTCGGTAGACAGGGTAATCAACTGAGATCCAAACCAATATGCTAGCTAGCCATATTGAGAAGAAAGCGGTCCAGGTGGATAAAACTGGGAAACAGTGGCCCTTGGCAAACAGAAGATGGGCAACGGATGTGGTGAGGCCATATGCGAGATAGGCTGAGCAAAGGAATGCCTCGGTTCCGGGTTCGACGAGAGTTGCTAAAAGAACGGTGAATTTACGGACTCGAAGCCAGCGTACGCGACGGTCGATATAATCAGTAGCCGTCATGCCGCTCAAAGGCTGAATGGCAAGATCTCCAAAAACAAGATCATGCTTTCCCCAATCTTGTCGATATTCAACCTCCTCAAATATTTTCCCTTTCCACAAACGGTCGCCGATGAGATGATCTTCGCAGATGTTGTCAGAGAAGTAGTCAACGCCAGGGCGACGAGGGAATGGGCGGTTGTTAGACCAGCAAGTTGGGGTGAGGTAATCGAGGTGAGAACGGCGGAACATTGTGGACTTCCCAACGATACAGGGAGCGAGAAGCACGGTGTTAATGGCGCAGTACATTTTCGCATGGGCAGAGGCGAAAAACAGTTCTTCTAGCCTTCCGCCTGAATTGGCGAGGGTTTGAAGAGGCGATCTAGGTCTATGCTTGGTGTTCGGAGGGGTGGGAATGCCATTTAAGGTACCATTCGATTGACCATTTTTCGGTTGGGATGAGAATATTTCGTTTCCGGCTTGTCCAAATGCCTGTGCATGATCGATATCAATAGCAAGTGGGAGGTGGTGGACGAATTTATATTTCCGGCCATTTGGACCCAAGCCACACAAACGATCGACCATTCGTCCACAAACCCCCTTCCCCAACCACACATTACAGTCTACAATCCACACGATATCGCCCTTTGCTTCATGGTAGGCGCGACTTATGTTCCGGATTTTTGGATTAGGGCCGAGTTCATAGTCAAGATATGCAGGTTCTAGGTAGAGACGCGTATCGGCATCAGGGAAATCGGCAATCACCCGCTGAACAACAGGAAGGGCGGGGTCATCCGGGGACGAAATGCAAAAGTAAATGGTCAATTTGTCTCGGGGGTAATCCTGACGGATACCGGCGGCTAGATTTTCGTAGAGGAACGGCTCAAGGCCTTTGATCGGCCGGATGATGGTGACATGTGGAATAAGGGGAGGTGGAAGAGTGGTAGTAGAGTAAGCTTTAGCAGGACGTTTTGAATATTTCCGATGACTGTGAAAGGCGAGAAGCAGTTAGTTAGATATTGGTTCATTGATGGGAATGATAATAGTAACAAAGGGAACAAAAAATGAAGCAATCCCGAGCTATGCAGCTAGAGACCACAAATGCCGAATGGTTGCTTCATTATTAATTATTGCTAAGCTTTTTAGCTATATGAATGAATATGAGATGTGAAGATCATTTAACACTTATAGTTCGCTTACATCTGGGTCGTTCCAACGGCGCAGACTACCATCACTATGGTATACCAGGCCAGAGCTGTCCACCCGGCCGCAAGCTGCCACCAACTGGTCTGCGCAGCATAGCTGCAAGCGGCCAGCGTGAGCTCGGCATGTGGATGATTTGCTGGGATAGTGTCCGTCCGCATCAGCATGGGTCGAAGAGTAACCACCATTCACCCAGATCGCAAGCAGGAACGCGGGAAAGCAAAAGAGCAGCAGAGCAGGTTAGCGGCGGGGGTGAAGAGCTACGGAACTCGGCGAGAAGGGTCTGGCGAGGAGTAAGGGAGGGAAGAGGGACACAGCATAATAATGAAAACACGCCTACTGAAAGGCCACCATCTCGAAATGAAGGAACGCAGTGGCAGAGCGAGACAGGGCGAGAAACGAAGGACAACCGAGATTAGGACACGCAGAAGAGTATTAAGGAACGAGGGATTTGAGGCCTTATTAAGATTTGAAGCATTATTAATGATGAGCAATTCTCGGGTTCTTGCAGACCCGTCACCCGTCCAGAAGAATTTAACTAGGGAATTGTTCAAGCCGGAAACTAACATAACAAACACCAAACATTCAAACATTAAACATCCTGGATCGACCGGAAGAGCGATGCTAGAACTAACACTTATTAATACCCTTTCGCGTTATGTTATAGTCGAGATAAGATACTATCTCTATTATCTACGGCTATATCTGCTCTTGTTATGCTATATACTTAACTATGAGGCTCTAGTGCTTGAGATGGCGACTCGGCTTAACTAAGTTAACTAATCGTCAACAATGATTCACCCGTAACGTAATCCACAAGCGAGCGAGACACACAAGCAAGCGAGACACTTTTCATCTTATCCCGGGATGACAAAGCCCTTGGGCCTCAAATATGAAGAAAATGTAATTAATTATATTATAATCTATTTTCTATACGCTTAGAGCACGTACGGGCAGTATGTCCAATAGTATTACATATACTACAGCATGGTGCTGCACGTTTTCGTGGTTGAGGACCGGAAATCTCATCCACCCCTTCTTTTAGTTTATTGATCTTTTGTACATAATTCAAGCCTTCTTCAACACTTAAAGCACCCTCTTGGGCTACATATGTACGATCTCTTTCACGTTTTCTCTTTTGTTTGGCATTTGCAGCTCTTAATTCCTTGACTTCCTTCTCTAAAAGTGCCATTCTATGCATGGTCATCTGGCAGCCCTTGACCAATTGATTCAGGGCTCGATTGGTTGGACTAGGTGGACTTTGTGTACGACGTTTGATATATTTCATAACTTTCTCAGCCTGCCAATCCAACTGGCGTATATTATGTGGTGTGGCAGTGACCCAGGAGGCCTGAGAACTATGAGAGGTTCCAGGCGGGGTGGGGGTTCGCATTGTAGTATTAAGTTGAGAGAGAACCTTCTCAGGATCGTACGGGATCAATCCAGCTGCTCTAAAGCTACTTTTGATGTTATTCTCATTCAAAGCTTGCATATGAGCTGTAGGATATAGAGTCAA